>CM061921.1:27560758-27856004 GCA_031002005.1 Vandiemenella viatica
ATACCACAAGGTATCATTTCCAAAATTAAATCTTGATTTATGCAAAATTTCGTTTGCAAGATCACAGAATATTACTACGTGGCACATTTTATTATTCAATTTCCCAAACGTGTAATTTAAAAATTAAATTCATGACGGTTTTTGGAATCCAAACTGTGAAGCAGTGAGTTTATTATTGTGTGAAACAAGATTTATTTCTCTATGGTACATGACTTTTTAAAAAATCTATAAGAATCTGAATATGTAAATAATGGTTTTTCAAATGTATATTTTAGTATATATGGGAAGACAACTTGCATTAAGGCATCATTATAGATGTAAGCAAGTACTTAACTCATTCAATCTGATCATCTTTCTAGTAATTTAATTCAAATGTTGTCACAGCTATAAGATGTTTTTAGATTTTAATTCCTTCATGATTTTATTTACTTGTGAGACTGTTATTGCATCTCAACAAATGTGTTTGGGAAGACAGTCTGAAGAAGTCTTAGGGTATTATCTGGGGATTCTTTTTCCATGCCTAATTTCTCTATACCTGAAGTAAAAGGTTTGTTAAATATTTTACAAACTTCCTGTTCTTTATTCTACAGCGATCATTTTGTTATATTTTTTAATGTATTTTGAGTGATTTACAGATTTTCGTGTTTCAGTTGTTACTATATTCCATATGGTTTTCATTTTATTGCTGGAGTTCTCTATTTTCTCAGTCACATAATTATTGAAATATTAGGGAAAAAACTAAAAATATTATCATCTGGAAGAGATTGATCATTAATTATTATATTATTGGAGTTAATTATTATTTTTTATGTTGGGATACCTTGTCATTTTTTTACAAAGTAGAACATAATGTTTAAGATATAACGATTTAATATAAAATTTAATTTAATATAATTAATTTAATATAAAATAAACTTATTATTATCCTATGGAAACACATGAACAAATTAGATTGCTGCATCTAACATGAGAGAAATACCAGCCTCAGGTAAATTAAGAAATATCCTATCATTTAAAAATAAAAAAAAATAAAACCAATAAATAAGAAAAAGTCGGGCACCATCCAGCAATGCTCAGATTAATGCTTATTACAGTAGAGCCACAGAGAAATTTAAAACTGTCATGAACAGTATCCCTGTTAGTGCGCTTCAGGTTGTATTGAAATGACGCAATGCATCAGAGTAATATTACTTCCTTTCTGAAAACGTGGCCCGGAAACTCTCTACGGCTCACAAGTACATCCAGTAGAACCTTATGATTTGTTTTTTGCTGTCTTCAGTCTCCATCCCTTTCATCTTGCGCTAATCTCTTCGTTTCAGCATATCCATTACAATCCACGTCCTCAAACATCTGCTTCGCATATTCTAACTTCTGTCTTCCTCTACAGTTCTTAACTTCGACTGTTCCCTCCTCTAACAAATTACCCAATCCTTCATGTCTCAAAATATGATCTACGATCATGTCTGTTCTTTCTTAGAGACTCTTACACAGGCCGTAAATAAGTGCAAGCGCACTCCGGGGCCTGGGCTTCCTGCTTCCGCGGCAAGAAGCACTCTCTCATTCGTATATCGTTGGCTTCCCAACTTGCGGTAGAGACATACCACCTTAAGGCTGATTGGCCGAAACGAGTAATAGACAATCAAATCTCACAGGCTCATGTCTGTGCATCTCCCTCTTTTTTTACATTCGAAATTGCCGCCCGTTCGTTTTCATCAATCTTTGCTTCAGCCACCAAACTTGTTTCCCACTTATCCATGACCTCTGTTATTTATTCCGCGGCACATCGCACCTTCTCTCGCCTCGCCATCCCTAATCAGAAACGCCCATGGCTAGGGAATAAACCACCCCCCTTTCCCCCACTTATAAGCTCAGGCATGTCATATGAATGGGAACGTCTCGTCTATTGTTTCGACTTTCTCTTGACGCGCAGTCCAAATTATTTATAGCAGGCTTCACTTGAATAAGCGAGAACGAGCCGGAAATCAGTCTGACTATCCACAGCAAACAAATATTTCTCCAAATATTTACGTCGCACTTAATTTATTTATGAAACGAATATAATGAGTAGACATTTTTACTCATTAAAATAAGTAGTGGGGGAAGGATGGAGCTGGAAAAAAGCTCTTTGGACAACCGTAAAGAGATTCCACACGTCCGCGTGACGTCACAGTTTTAAGTTCTTTGCATGGCGGGCGGCCAATCAGCGTTCAGGGTCGTATGACATCACAAGATGGCGGATCGTTAGTTCGTTCCTCCACCGCTAGGGACAGCACCGGTCGGGCTTGCGCATACGATAGTTCCTTGACCGGCCGCGAGATGGCCGCACATCCTAAGCGTTTAATTTATTTGGGAGCAGACATTCCACTCCACGCACCATTACAATAAATGCCATTACACCAGCTGGCTCGCCCTCAGTTCCCGGTCGACGCTCGTTAAGTGCAGTTCGCTATGGCTATTGAGGTTCTCTTGTTTTCAACATGCTACAAGTTAAACAGCAGTGACACCAAGCGGATCACTGTTGGTTTGTCACCTAATCTGGAATTTAATCCAGTAGTTGTACTCGAAAAAGTTGGGTACAATAAAGTCACTCTCACACACGAAGAGTGGGATGTACTGAGTCAGCTGGTCTATACAATTGGTAGCTTTTTCAACAACACTGAGCATCTGCAAACGAATGTCTCACTCGGCAACTACACCATCTCGTCCCGAGCCGTGGCTGGAGCGAAAACTATATGGATTTACAACAATGCTGTGCCTGCCTATGGTGTGTTTCTCGGCGAATCAACATGGGACAACATGGTCGACGCCTTGCCTGCAGTGACCAGCGCCATCAACACCATGAAGCCATGGAGTTATCAAGTTAGCAAGTACTACAACGAGTTTGTAAATACGTTATCAGTGAAAGTGATTCGTGACTACCCCTCTTGTTCTGTGAATGGCCTGATAGATTTGCATTTTGATAATGTACATGTCAATGAAGTGTCATACAGCCCCTGTTTAACACTAGTCTATGAACGTTTAAAGTTAGAAATTAAAGCATATAAAAAGCTATTAGTGCATGATGATGTTAAGCGCAAAGTTGAACAAGATTTAAAAGGAACTGATGTATTTAGCAGAGTTGTTAGCAGAGGTGGTGATGACGTATGTGGTAATAATTAGTGCCGCCAGCCATCTCTCAGTCCACTACGATGTGGCTGACAGTTCTACAATTGACTTTGTCAAATAAAAAATTTGATTGTACTTGAATTGTGAGTAAATAAAATCATTTTACCAGATTTTTTTGTCATTTCACCTATCCTAATTAAATAATAAGATAGTATATATTTTATTAAATCTTTTATTTCGCCCACCAATTGGCGATTAAAAATACATTTTCAATTGCACACATATTATTACAAAATATATGTAAGTTACAAAGTTTTCTCAAATTATTTTTCTTGAGTTCTCGTAGTGATGGACATCCTAAATCTTCTATATTGTAGCATACTTTCTTCCTGATGTTTTTCTGTAGCCATCTAGTCTTCTCCCGTCCTTTAACGTAAATGATTGAATCATCCTCATTGGTTATTGCATGTAGTATGGAGCACATCTTGCTGAAGGAAACGCCATCAAAATTCCAAGGTATTCCATGGTAATTATGTGTTAGCCATCTAACTGATGGTTCATTACCTCCGCGCGATGGTGATGCTACTGAAATACAATGTGTAGCGATAATTTTGTCCGAGCATACTATGCATAAAGCAACTTCTTTGAAAATAAATCCTCCATCCTTCTTCGTGAAGCCCTGTGTGTCCAGGAAGATGGTCGGCATGGTAATGGTTGACAGGACTGGCTGCTACTTGATTTTATGTCAGCTTACGCACGACACTTGTTAGAGGCACGTATTCTACTACTACTACACGTGCAAATCAACAGTATGCACGGTGTAGGCAGGAAAATTCTCACTGCTATCAAACTCCATACGAATGTCAACAGGTCTTGTTTTAACAGACTCATTTTGATGTGAACAGTCTATTACGGCGATAGGGCTAGTTTCTATATAATCTTCCCGTTTTAGTAGCGGCGAAGGATGGTCTCGCTCGTAGTAAGACTGTTGGAATCTTGCATACATATCATACAACACTGTGGTTCGGTTTTTCTTAAAGTCCAAATTCATGTTCTCATATGGATATGCAACATCATTTAGGAACACTTTGACATTGGTGAGATTGCAGTCGTCAAAGATGGCTGCACTTAATTCCGCATTCCGTTTCCTGTTTGTTTGTAATCCCAGAACCACGAACCTAGGTTTCTCCAGTTGCGTTGATGTTTTCAAAGACCAAATTTGAGTCTTGCTGATTGGAAGCAACGGGTACTCCAACAGATCCAAACTTCTGAAATTAATGCGAAGTGGTTTCCCACTGTCTACAATCTTAAGCAGCGCTAGCTTTTCTGTTTCACCTATTTGCAAATGAGGCATCACCCATGCCAGTTTGCTGATGGTGAATTTACTTTCCTGAGGATTTGGATTGGCTTGTACATATGAATTTGTATCGTTCCTAGCTCGAATCAATATTAGTTCTCGTTTTACATTTGCAAGTATCTTTTTAAAGTCTTCACAAAACCCCAAGAGCATACTCAACGGTATACATACATCAAAGTAACCATTTCCAGGAACGCGTTGACCCCATCCTGCATTGACCAACACACCCATTTGTGGGGGGCTTGCAGAAATAAGCGTTTTCAATGTGCTTGTGATACCAACGTTTCTATTTCGGTCAATTTCTGTTCCATTGAGTTCATATCGAATTTCTTCAAACAGAAAAGCGAATGCATTGGATGTGATAAGTGAATTAGTTACTGCTCCATCCGATTTCATGAATCTTCCTTCAATATGCAAGTAGCTTTCGAATGGTAGTGTATATGTATCTTGGTTCTGAATCGGTATTCGGATTTCATCATTGTTATTAAATGTGGCTGGCGTATGCGGTTGGTGACTCAAATATTGTTTGCGCGTCACCGACTCGTCAAACTCCACACTGGAAGTTATGTCTAGCAACTCATCCATGATTTTTGACTGTATAGCCTAACGACTGTAGGAAGAGCACGTTCTCAGGTGTTAATCGTTTCACTGTTGGTTCACGACTGACAGCTTTGTGTGGTTGCCGCTTCTTGTTATAACGAGCGCCCATTCTTTTTAATATGTAGTCTGAGAGTGATGGTTCCTCCTCTAAAATCCACTAAATTACCGTCTTGATCGACAACTCTAACGTTGATGTTACTGAGAGTTTTCACTGTGATGGGTAGATATATGACATTAGCGGGTACTTCAACAATCTCGTACCCTGGTGGGACTGTTGGAAAAAACTCGTGTAGTGTATGCCCCAGCTTATCGTTGATGTAATTTCCTGTACAGATGCTGCATTCTATTCTTATAGCGTTAATTTTGAAGATCTGTACAGTGTAATCTGATGTATGAAATCCAGGCTTTAACACACGTTTCGAAAATCCGAGCAGAGATCCGATTGAGTTTGGTTTAGCGAAGTCAATTTCCACAGGTGTTTCTATCTCACATTTGAGTGAATTGTTGTTTGCTCTAATTACTAGCTTGTCGTTTTTAGTGTGTCGAACCAAGTAATTCGCCAAATCGTCAATATCGTAAGATCCTGTGGGTATGACTATCACTTTATTCTTCGAGTAATGAAATTTACAATTTGATTCGTCTATATTTGGAATCGAATTGTAAGTCTGAAAGTCAACCAATCCGACTGTGTAATCACCTTGGCTCAAATCTATTGGTGGAAAGTAATCACAGCCCAAGACTGAACTGGTGCCTGACAAGCAGAGTGTTACAGACATGTGTTATCCTGTTCAAGGTTCGCTGAAGACTGATGTAATACATTTTCATACAGGAATTTTAAACAGCAAATGTCCACAAACATGTGTACCAAACTTCTGGTGTTGCTGCACATTGTAAAGTATTCTGTTCCCTGCAAAATATCGCTGCAGTTCCAACGGAGGAGGTAAGTCACCGAAACTGTCGAAGTATTTAACTACACCATCTTTGTACTTGATGTAAGCAACCCAATGTGTTCCAGCACTTTTAGCACTATCCAAGTTCACAATTCTACATTCACGTTCACGATTTTTTTTGGGCAATGTGTCACGCATGAAAACACCACGAAAATAGGGTATGCGCAAACGCTTTACATGCCTACGTATGTCATCGTCCGTCAGTGGCTGAACCGACTTTTTTTTAATCCAGACCCATCTTTCCGGTATGGCTTCAAATATAAACCTTTACCCCTCATGGCAAGTGTCTCCATCGTTTTGTTGTGTCGTTTCTCCTCATCCAACTGCTTATTCGCCTCTTTCGCTGCTTTAACAGCTTTAACGACATTAGCCACACCGC
Source organism: Vandiemenella viatica (assembly GCA_031002005.1). Classification (NCBI taxonomy): domain Eukaryota; kingdom Metazoa; phylum Arthropoda; class Insecta; order Orthoptera; family Morabidae; genus Vandiemenella; species Vandiemenella viatica. Next base: position 27,567,150 of record CM061921.1, read on the forward strand.
CTGCTAAAGCACCAGCAGCTGACAAGCCAGCAAATAATGGTATTAATGGAAGAATACCACCCTTCTTTTTTTTCTTCGGTTTATTTTTCTTAATACCCCCGCCAAACTTTAACTTGACACGCATGGCCCTATTAACCAAGAATGCCGCTGCACGTTCACCAAACTTTGTATCTTTAGCCTTCATTCTATCCGCAGCCCTCTCGACGAGTATCCGATCTGCTTCAGCTCTATCTTCCCCCTGTGCATAATCAATGTCGTGTTCCCTGCAGGCTGCATCTAGTGGGTTGATACCCTTCTGCCCAAGCGCCAACCGTTTTTCCAGTTTAGTACCAGGACCAAAAAACTGGTATGTAGGTATATGCGCCTCAAAAGGCATCTTGTCAATGAGCTTGTTTAACCCTTTGACTGCTGTAGACGCGTTAACGCGCGTGGCTACTACTGCGCCCAGGTGCTACAGACGTGTATACACGCGCCGCCTTGCCGCTCTGTCTCTGCTCCAGACGTGTATACACGCGCCGCCTCGCCGCCCTGTCTGTACTCCAGACGTGTTAAGACGCTAGCCTCTTAGCGGCCTGGCTATGAAGCCATATTTCCACCCAGGGTGGTTAGTTGTTTTCCTCATTCGGCCCTTGAGGATTGGCAGCTGCGATCTAATTTGTGTTGCTCTTTTCCTTTTAGTTTTCGCTGAGAAAATGGCATACAGTCATTATTTTTTTTAACTGCTTAACGTCTCTTAACAGCGAGGACTTTAGAGATGGTAAAGATTGGGAGGCAAGGAATGGGAAGGAATTCGGCTATGGCCTTTTGAAGGAAACATTCCGGCATTCACCTGGAGTGATTTGGGGAAACCATGGAAAACCCAAATCTGGATGCCTGGACGGGGATTCGAAGCATCGTCCTCCCGAATACGCCGTCGTGTTTGTACCGCGGAAGAAATCATGGAGATTCTTACTAGAAGCGACAGTGAATATGATCACTTTGATATGGATGACAGTGATAACCCTTCGACAGGATCTCGATGTAATTTTCCTATGCTGTGTACATCAGCTAGTGGAAAATGACCATTTTTCAGAGTTTGAAGCTACAGATTGTGCGAGCGAAATGTGTTGAAAAAGAGAATGCTTTAGTGACGCGTTTGACAGTATGTGCTTGTCGATTAAGCTGCAGGACACAAGTGTGGATTACGTTAACATTCCAGCAGTTTGTCATTTTTCCTGATATTTCTAACGGAATATCATATGATATCTATTGCTGATGAGACCAACAGACACGCGAGAATCAATTCACACTATATTTTCACTATGAAGTGGTTTAAAAAGTTCTTTTTCCACATTCTCGAACACTGCATTTTAAATGCTCACGCTCTTCACCGCGTAGTAACCGGACGAAAAATGCCAGTTGCAGAGTTTCGTCTGTTGCATCCATAAATTTAAATTTCGTGAGGTATTTTTCAGGATTTCCTGACACCCCCCCCCCCTCCCCGTCTTGTAAGATCAGGTCCGTGAGACGCCACCCCCCCCCCCCTAGAAATCGCCCTCGCAACTTTTTGAGACCTTTTTTTACAAATTTCATTCATATTGCAAATTCAAAGAAGAGCACGCCAATGCGTAAATGCGCTGTATGTTCGATACAGAAAGTGCGTCGAGAAACCAATGCAGAACATGTAATGTATCACTGTGTGTTGCACCATTTTTCAAGGCTTATCACACAAAAAGAATTACTAACCATGGTTAACTGCAGAGTTATAATTATATTACATTTACTACGCTCACAAACTAAAAACATTTCAGTTGCTGTAATATCTATTTAGTATATGAAGTGCCGGCATGTTTGATTACGCAGACACTCACTTTTAGAGGAGTTTTAAACTGAAAACCTTTAAATGTTATATTAACTGTATTTATTTTGTATCTGCGGTTTCAAATCGCAGAGCGACAGCAGAAGAACGCCACACACGACGCTCCAGACTATTCAGCACACAGCGATCCGGTCTAACGCGGCAGGCCAGCGCAGGTAAACAGCTTAGGCGTAAACAAAGCCGCACTCGGCGAGGGCTCGGCCGGCCGAACCGTAGCAGTTAAAGGGTTAAAAAGCCACGGCCCTTCTTCTTCTTCTTCCTCGTAGCAGGCATTGTTACCAACTAACATACTTTACTTGTTCGCATGCCTATATATAGCCGGAGCAACCACCAAACCTTGTCAATATGAAGTTCGTCAAACAGCGAGACACATTGCCCGTGAGTAATGTTGATGTTGCCGGCAACAATACTAGGTGGACGAAGAACGGACCTCTGTTCCCTGAGACAGTGAGGGCAATAGTGTGTGGCCCATCAAATTGTTGGAAAACCAATCTTGTAGCTCTCGCTGCTGGAACACCCCAATGGTCTTAGATTTGAAAATGTATACGTGTTTTCCAAGTCGTTGTACCAACCAAAGTTACTAGGGAAAATATTAGAACCCATTAAAGAAATTCAGTATTTGACTTTTAGTGATAATCAAAGTGTACCTCCTCCAAGTGAAGCTCTACCTAATTCTGTGTTTGTGTTTGATGATGTTTCATGTGAGAAGCAGAATAATATACAAGATTACTTTTGCATGGGCAGGCACAGATCAGTGGATTCTTTTTACTTGTGTCAGATATAGAGCCGTGAACCGAAACAGTTGGTAAGAGACAATGCTAACTTGATCGTAATCTTTAAAAAGGACGATATGAATCTCAGACACATTTACAATGACCACGTCAATACCGACATGACGTTCAAGGAGTTTAAGGACCTATGTGGGTACTGTTGGAATGATTGTAAACATGGATTTTTGGTTATTGACAAAGACTGTGACATGTACCATGGAAGATACCGCAACGGATTTGATTCATTTTTGAATAAATAGCTGCGCAAACTGTCTTCTGACATCATTACAACCATGGGACAAGTTTGGGAGAACTTCAACGACACAGAATAATGAGAGTTTTTGTGTACCCACCACAGAACATACATCTTACGAATGATGGTAACTTGGATTGCCAGGGTAAAGTTCTCAAACGTGTAGCCAAGCCCGTCAGAGACGATGATGTTGCAAATAAAGGATACGTTCAAGCCATGCACCGGGATGCCATTGATAATTCCTTGCGTATGGTTGTCGATATGGAGAAGAAACTTTCATACTCAGATGAAAAATTTCGCTTAACCCAGGATTTATTTTCCTTACTGAATGAATTAAAATCAGCAAGTGCAACCATCGTGGTACCTATTACCCCCACAGGTGAAGTGATCGATGAGGCGTATGTATTAGAAAGTGGGTACAATTATTATGAAATTCCGACTGATGGAACAATCGTTTCCATGACTGTACCAAAAGGCATACTCGCTAAACATAACTCACGTGAATATAATAAAGATATTCCACTCAATGTAAAACAACACGATAAACTTAGTTTCCATGTTAAAACGTCCGACTCCCATGTATTAGCCTAACTCAGAAAACCGCACCCTGTCATTCTCAATGTGAATGTATTTTTCAAATATAAAATAGTACAGTACTCTCTTGCCTCATGCCTGGGCGAAAAACAGAACTCTCCTTACATATCATCAGCCTGGCGAGATAGGGGGTGTGCAAAAGGTGGCATGTTTTCACCATACACCTAAGTGTTTATACTATAAATAGTGTTCATCACACCCAATTGATTACATTTACCATCAATACCTCTCTCCCACACTGCAACCCTTTCTGCCATTCATTAAGAGTGCCCCAGGTGCCATGAGTTGCAATAGACATTTGACTATCAGCAGATACCAGAACCCCTCATATTCATACTAGGTCTCCCCCACAAATTCATACGTCACCTCACACAAGCAAGGTATCACCACATTTACGCAAAAAAACACAGAAAGATGCATACACACGTACATTTGCATGCCTACAGCGATCTCGACCCAACAACTAGCCCAATCATGGCAACGAAAAAGTGAAACAGAACACCAATGACTGGCCAAAAATCATAGAAAGACACACATACACACACACACACACACACACACTCATATGTCAATGCGTTCACACAGTTCCATACATCACCACACACATGCACATAACTGGAGGAAAGAGACTGAACACGCTAGATCTAAACTGAATAGTTACAGGATGTGTGAAGTTTGGCATCACAGCCACGTCTCTCCCACACCGCAACCTTTTTCTGTCATTTAGTAACACGTGACCCAGGTACCATGAGTTACAATAGACACTTGTCTATCAGACAGATATCGTAACCTCCATATTCATACTAGGTCTCACCCACAAATCGATATGTCTCCACACAAGCACAAACAAACGTATGGGAGGAACAGCAATTCATACATCCAGACAGATGAGTTACCGAAGGTATCACCACACGTACACAGAGAAAGACGCACACAGACGCATATTTCCAGGCCTACAGTGAGCTCGACACAACAACCAGCCCAATCATGGCTAAGAAAAAGTGAGGCAGGACTCCCATGGCTCAAGTCTGACCAAAAAAATCATCATTAACATGTGTTCCAAGTACCAGACTCCTCACATCAATACCGTATCATTTAACTCACACTACAGACCTCTCTGCCATTCAGTATCGTTGGTACTAGGTACAAAACTGTTCACATCTTCAGCACTACCTCTATCCTACGCCACAAGCCTTTTCTGCTATTCAGTAATATTTGCCCCACGTATCACGAGTATCAGTAGACACATGGTCATCAGACAGATATCATAACTCCCATATTCATACTAGGTCTCACGCACTAATCTATACGTCACCACACAAAAGCACACACAAACATAACTGACCAAAAAACCATCACACAGACGTTAGAGTATGTGCAAAGGATGTCATGTCTTTGCCATACACCTCAGTACTTATCCCATACGACTTATTCATTATACCCTATTAATTACATGTTCCATCAACACATAGGTAGCCAGTCATTGTGAAATCTCAAAGTCGAGTATATTCCTATCGTGGTAGACACACAACCACATAGAAAGACACACATACACACGCTCACATGTCCATGCATACACACAGTACCATACATCACCACACACATACATGTAACAGTAGGAAAAGGACTGAACACCCTAGGTCGAGACTGAATAGTTATAGGATGTATGAAATATGACATGTCTTTGCCACAAACCTCGGTGCTCATCACACCCAACTGATTACATCTACCAACAACACATAGGTGAAATCTCGAGATCGAGTAGACTCCTATCACCATAATTATACACACAACCGCATAGGAACACACACATATGTCTATGCACACACCACAATTCCAACCGTCACCACATACATATAAGTAACTGTAGGAAAGGGACTCCACACCCTACAATCAGACTGAGGTGTTACATGATGGGCAGAGGACAGCATGTCTTTGCAATACACCTCAGTACTCGACACGCTCACCTGATTTCATGTGCCACCAATATCAATGGCTACTGGAACTGAGTTCTTGGCACTGTTTGGTCAGAGCCATTTGTTTATAGCAGCTTCTGAATGACAAAATTTGTACCAATATGACAAGATGGGTGCGGCGGGAGGGGGCACCCCTTCCACACTGCCGACAGAAATACCGCAATACGCCGGTCTAAATGCGCGAACTGCGATGGATTACCGGAGTTTTCCGACCGGGACCTATTACCGGAAACAGCACCAAAGACCGGAATTTCATTGCGCTCGAAAGCGGTTATATGCGCCGGTATACCGACCTACAGAGACACGATGTACGCTTCCGCGTCCTATAAATGCTGTTTCCGGTAATAGGTGCTTCTGGACTTATTACAATATAGCTGGGCACCATGATCAGATATACCATTTATTGCTTGATGTATGCTGTAATTTTACTGAGAAATATTCACAGAAATAATGTCTATTGCAGTCCTCCCATTCTTTTGTATAAATGTAGGGAAATTTACAATTGCTGTTAAGTTTAAATACAATATCAAGGTTTCCATATCTATTCTCTTATTGATCTGATTGAAAAAGTGAATATTGAAATCTTCACTTAACATTATTTGTTATTTGTGTGATGTAGTAACAATAACTCTGGCTGCGATAAAAACAAAATGAAATTTCTCATTCTATACCAGATTCCAGTTTTGTTCTATTCAATACGTACTTTAACCTTCACTGTTACACAGAATATTGTTTCTAACAAAAATGGCAACTTCATTTTTCCATTTTACATTTACAGTAATGAGAGCTTAGTTTATACTTTGGAATGGACAGTTGATTTATACCTGTGTAAGCCAAACGATGTTCAGAGATGTTCAAAACACCTAAATCGATATTTCTGGTATTTTGAATCTCTTTTAGGCATGAGGTAATTTCATCAATTTTACTAACTGTTCCTCTTACATTTAGATGGAGAGTAATGATCTGAAGACTTTAACTCAATGATTTAGTTATGTTTACTTTATTGATTTATATTGTCAGGTCACTTAGAATTCCTAAGTAGGATACATTTTGTTTAGCAGAGGGTTTAATTTCCTTTATACATCTTGATATATTAATTTAATTTACCATTAAAAAGGCCGCGACTTAACTCCTCTTATAACAGGAATACCTCTATCACTTACCTGGTATTCTCTGATCTCGTCAATCTGAAATTCAGATGGAGTCCATGGCGAGTATAATTGTCGTTCCCAATGCAGGCTACAGCGATCAAACCAATATGCAAATTTGCAGGCTGCTAGATAACTCTTTCCAACGATGTAATTATATGCAACATCAAGGAATTATTGTAACGTTCAAGCATACCCATAAATCCCACATTTGTCTGACGTGTGTTCTTGGAAATGCAAGCATTATATTTTTTATTTGAATAATTGAGGTCCTTACCAAAATTGTTTTCTTTTCCCCCACATTTACAATATGATCTCTATATGCTTCTCATTTGCCACTATGTTTCCGATAACTACATTGGATTTGACTGAAAACTATATTAGAAGATCTTAATTTGGCGAAAGGCCAATGATTCAGGGAAATGCAGGATATAATGGCGAACGAAAGCAGGAATCCATAGTAACTGCTCAAATGTTAAATTTTAACAAGAAAATAGTCAGAGGAGTGAACTCTGCTGTTCATACAACTGGCAAAATTGGTTAAAATAATTTGAGGAGATGTGTTCTTCTGTTTGTTTGGGCTGTGCAGTAAACAAATATGGTGATATGCAAGTTTAACTCAAGTAGGGTTAAAAAAGAGAAACAGATCATCTGTTCAACATTCTCAAAGCAAATAGAGTCATAATATTACAAATGGAACCAAGATCCAATTCTTTAGCTCAAGTGCAGAAGCCATCTTCTTAAGAGCAGGTGAAATATAGGAAGGCAGTTATATTAACATCAGTTCTATGTCTTTGTGAACCATTGATACGACTGGATTCTAAATACAAGCTGTCCTGAAGATATTAATGTAATATAACTATCTCGTGGTTCCTACGGATCCTAACGCTTCTAACAGGATTCACGGAGGTGAAGCTCTGCATTCCCATTACAACTTTCTGCACTAGAAAGGATATATCGGGGTCAGCGCCACGCTCCGGCTGTTCTCGGCACACATTGAATAGCAGGCTAAGTGGGCTTACGGAGCCGTTCCGGACGTTCAGCTCTAAGGAAAAGTCCTCGGCTTCGTTGGGAATCAAACCGCGGTCGTCCGGGCCGCAGTCTGACGCTCTGCTGACTTAGCTACGCGGCTGCCTGTCCTGAAGTTATACCTCGTGAATAATTATGGCAAGGCAGAAATCAATAAAAATACGACCGGGATCAAATAGAGGAATTGGGGTAACTTTGCGGAAGCTATACAAAGTAATAGAAAGGATAATGTTTTTTATTTTTTTTAATTAATTTTTTTTAAAATTGGAATTCGGCTACTGGGCCATACAGCCAGCTCAATGTGATTGGTTGCTATCAAGTATTGACACAAGGACACTACAACACGGACAAGACATTCACAGACACAACACTAAACACCCATGCCCTCGGCCGGACTCGAACCGGCGACCTTCGGTACGCGGAGAGGATAATGTTGGATTTGAGCCTACTTGGAGCTTGCAAGATACTGGGACTGAAAACGCACTGCAGAAAATGAAACTCTGAAACTTGGGAAGTCTTGGCACAAAGTTAAAAACTTGTCTAAAGATATAAAGAACTGAAGTGATTAGTGGATTCTCTTCTTTCTTAAAAATAAAAAAGCAAGCATAATAAGTAATTCTTCAAGAAGTTTTAAGGCTCACTGCAAATACATCAGCTGACAATATTCTGACTGAAAGCTCTTGTGGGAACACGTTTTGTGAAAAAAGAGAAATGGAGCTACAAATCCTAACAATAATAATGTAAATAGTAAATAATAAAAAAAACAGAAAATGTTACAGTTTTAGGAATACATCAAATATGATTTAGTAAATAAAAAATTTAAACGCAGATTCGTCGCTGATGATGCCCCTATGAGAGATGAAACGTGTACGGGATTGAAAAAATAGAAAATAATTGCATTAACCTTTAACCATTAATGAACAAAGAAACCACGGAAAAAAATGGGCCTGCAATGCATTTCCACGGCGTACAAATTATGTGCTATTAGCAATATTAGAAAATCCTATGTGAAACCTCACCGAATAAAACAATAATAATAATAAAGCCATATCAAGAAAATTTAACTATAAAGGTTGGGGTTACATCAAGGCCTCTATTGCAGAGGGCACAGTTTATCCTTTAGGAAGGGATAAATAAATAGTACCCTCAAAACATACCTCATCCATTAGTGTACAGCAAGCCAAAGGCTGCTGAACGTAAAATATTGTCGTAGAGGCAACGAAAAGAAAAATTCGTTACTTTTTCTGTATAGTTTTCTCTACTATCATTCCCATATTTATATTAGTTATACCTTAAGACCGCCAGCGGCGGTTGTTTACTTGACCAACCTTTATTTATGCTATATTCTACTATTATTAAACATAAGACAACGTTATCTAAATTTTATCAGTGCTGGTTTTCACTATTATTAAACCCCAGAAAATTTTACTGGTGCTTTTACATTCCATCAATGCTGGATTTCAGCATTCTTAAAGCTTTGAATTTTTAACAAGCCTAAGCGTAGGATGTAAATCTCCCATTTTAAATATCTTCATTTTATCACGTCGGAAGAATGATGGGAGAAGTATTTCTTTTCCTTAGGATAACCGTATTTAATGATCTCAATAAAACATTTCTCGGCTAGGTCTTTTACGGCTTGTTAACGTCATTAGAGTCGGTAGAGAGTAAAGGGCAAGGAATGGGAAGAAATTTTGCCCATGACCTTTTGAACGAACCATCCTGGAATTCGCCTGATGTAATTTTGGGATACCATAAAAAATGCAGTCTGAATAGCCGGACAGTGTTTCGAATCTTCGTCTTCCCAAATGCCAAACCTTTTTTTCTTATACCTTTACGCATCGTCGACGTCAAGGTCATTAGAAACGGTAAAGGACTGGGGCAAGGAACGGGAAGGAATTCGGCCAGAGAATTTTAAAGGAACCATTCAGGAATTTGCCTGGAGTGATTTCGCGAAAGCTTGGAAAACAAAACATTGTTCAGACTATTGCTCGAATTTTGTGGCGTAGTTTGGGACCCACATTTTGTGAATCGTTTAAAGGAGAGCAGCTAGATATGTTTGTGGAAATTACCGCAGGTCCCAGTCAATAACTGATATTATGAAGGGATTTGGGTTGGGACTTACTGAAAGACAGCAAGGGAGTGAAGAGAGTGCTGGAAGCGTACAAAGCGTGTGTTGGCGATGGGGCTTGGAAGGATATTGGTCGAAGAAATAGGAATAGTGCACGGAAGGGAAGAGATGACCATGGGCACAAACTGGCACTTGATTTTATGAGTGGCAAAACTTTCTTCTGTCAGTAAGGCTGTAAGGGATTGGAAAAATTACCAAGGGAAATGATGAATAGTTTACCAGAAACGCTGAAGAAATTTAAAATCAAAATTAGTAAATCACAGAGGTAGATGCGGGGGAGGGGGGGGAGGTAAATGTTAGTACCCAAAATATATAACACGATAATAAAAAAATATTTAGAAAGTGGTATTAGATCACTAGGAAAATTGCCACAGGAGCACGCGCTCCATCGCAATTAATTATCCAATTCAACTCAACCGTAATCTGAATAGCCGGACGGAGATTCAAACCTGTGTCCTCCCGGATGCCAGGACATAGCGTTCTCATCAACCACGCTCGTTGAGCGTTAACCGTTCACCTTCCGGTTTCGGTAATGAAATCACCATCTGTTTAAATAGCGTCATTGCATCTACTTCACCGAGTGAAATGTTTCTAAAAATGAAATCGCATTCAGTGAAGTTAATCGCAGTTACGTATTAAAACCGGTAAGCTTTATTTAATTAGGCGCCCCTGAATCTGATGTTATCATTTACCCTGAAGTTATCAATTACATTTCGTTATCTTCTTATATATAAAAATGAATGTTTTTTTGTATGTTCGTCTTCTATGCCTTCCTATACCATTTATCCGATTACGCTGAAACTTCGGTGAGTTATTGTGTGCACGCGTGCATAGGTTTCTGAGAAAAAAAATCAAAAAAATCACCCCTCTCATCCTTCACAACTCTTAATTTTATACGAACCCACATTTTCAATCCGATTTCGATGGAACTATGGACATGTTGTAGTGGGGGCCTTGGTGGATAAATACTTTATACTTATCTTTCATACATTTATGATTAATCATTAATAAATGGGGATTTTGATTTAGTTTTATGAAGGAGTGAAAATATTTATTTCTGCAAAAATCTCGATGTTAGTTGGATTAAAGGAAAACTGTCACAATATGACATTTATTTTCTTATCGTTGGCGATTACAAGTCTGAGCGAATTAACTGTTAACATTAACACAAATTAGCAACATCATAAAAACCAACGCTCAGAGGTACAATTAGCTGTCATGAGCAAGCAAACTATTGTGTATTTACTTTAAAATCCATCTCAGAATGAATATGCAAGAAATAATGATATTTGGAAACAATGTACAATACAAGTTATGACGATCTCAGACATAGGTATCATAATACTGTGAGTTTACATTTCAAAAAAATCATGGGCGCCACGAATAAACAATATGCCATTCGAAAATAACTAGTTCTGGCAAATTACGACGCTAGCTCAGGGATTTTTTTGTTACAAAGTTAGAACATGGATCTATCCTCTCAAAGACGCTTAAGGGTTCAGTTTCACGGAATGCACAATAAGATGGCTTGGTCGTAATAAGTTACCATTGTAGTTCTGCGTCTGATGTCTGCGGTGATCGGAGATGACCCATGGTATGCGAGTCTTGTCTCACAAGGCGGCTACAGGCACGTCCTAGTGGTAATGCGCATCATCGGATTACTGGCTGTGTTCCCGTGCGGCAGCCACTCCATCAAGCCGGCAGCGTCAGATTTCCGACACCAGGAGTCGGACTCAGCAGTTAGCGAGAAAAGCTACAGAATAGACTAGCATCGAAAAGAATTAAGCTCGTCGCTCTTCGATCTGCGAGGAAATTTTTGCCTCTGCCCCTTGCAGTCTCGAAGATCACATTTAACAGAAAATTCGCAGGATTTTAAGTTATATCCTCATTTGGATTGGATCTTCAGGTTGGCACCTAATGTCACGTGATATCCCCGATATCTTATTTGCCCCGCGTATATCACAGACGTCGGACATATTCGGCTAAGTTCGGGGATGACCCTGTGCCCGGGCGGCAGGAATTTCCCGTAAGGTGAGCCACCTTGTTGACCGCCTATCCCCAGGGAGCAGACTGTGTCGTCCGGCAAAATCCTTATCCGCGACTTCCTGTCGCCCTGGTTCGGGAAGACCAGGATTAGCTTCAAGCCTACACAGCTCAATAATTCTTTAATATTGGTTTTAACAAGATACACTGAATGTTCATCATTGCATTACAGTCCTCACTTGGAATCTTGCGTACATTAGGAAATTAAAAAAAAAAAAAAAAAACCTATTTAGGTGGTCGCCCAAGATTTATGTAAATTACTCTAACATTATGATTTATATAATAAAAATGCACATTATAATGTGGCGACAGCGCGTCAAGTTATAACGTATACTTTAAAATAAACAGAAAAATACTGTAAACATTTGGTTTTCAGAAACCCAACCACTCTCCCCCTTTCCATCCACATAATTTTTGCCAATGTTTTTTACACACCCACAGTTTTTATCCAATTTCGACGGAACTTTTCACTTGTATTCTTTAAAAATAACAGAAAAATAGTGTCTACATTTGGTTTTCAGAAACCCCTCTCTCCTTTTCCATCTTGTAATTTTTGTAAACGTTCTTTATACATACCCACATATTTCATCCGATTTCAATGGTCCCTTGCACACGTATACATTAAAATAAACAGGAAAATGCTGTCTAAATTTGATTTTCAGAAAACCAACCCCTTTTACTCTTTCCACCCCATTAATTTGTCTCAATATTTTTAATGCAAAGCTACAGTTTCTATCCAATTTGAAGGAACTTTGCACACGTGTACTTTAAAACAAACAGAAAAGTACTGTCTACATTTGGTTTACAAAAGTCCAACCATTCTCCCCCTTTACTTCCACCCATCTTAATTTCGAAAGTTATTTATAGAAACTCAGATTTTATCAGATTTTTGATGCGAAATTGCACACGTATACTTTAAAACAAAGAGAACTGTATTTTCTACATTAGGTTTACAAAAACCCACTAACTCTCACCCATAACTCTTCTTAAACAAAATTTACACATGAAACAACTCAGTTTTTCTCGAATATCTCGAAAGTGGATAGTGATGCAGAATGTTTACGACATTCCGATCAAAAGGGATATAACATCAGAACTTTTATATCCATCCTCCGAGCAGAAAACGGAAACACAAAAAAATCTACTAACTTTAAAGAAAAGCAACGCTGGGTACTCTGCTTTTGCAGACCCATAGCACCAAAATAAACTTTTTCAATTTTAATTTAATGGATGAAAATCATCGTCTTTCAGTTACTAGGTACGTGTTAATGTATCTGTTTTTTATATGCATACCCACTTAAGAAATAAAAATAGACATTTCAACGAAAGCCCTGCAAAGCTAGTCATTAATAATGATAAAAAAATGTGCCTGATATATTTCTTTGAATATAGCCTCAGAATTGGCTAAATAATTTTATGACTGTAAATTGAGCTTAAGATATGAAGAATATTTCTTATAAATTATGATGAACCTCTTTTTTTGGAGATGGTAACAAAAAGATGAAGTAAGACGTCTACTAGGAAGTCGCGTTTGATTGGAAGCTGGCCTTTGAATGAGACGGTGCTCACAACGGGCTCTGAATCCCCTTCAGCCGTGAATTTAATATCGGGGAGAAGGAGAGCCTCTGGATTGTACATAATAACTGAATGCCGCTTCCCTCACTACCCTGAATGCAGGAAGATATTCGAAAGCTCGTATCAACTTCCTGGCTTATCTTAGAATTTTTCATTTCGTAAAATATTGATTTTTTTCCTTCTTGAAATCCACCGTTGTTTAATAACTATCGATTAACTAATACAAACAGATAAAAGTAAAATAGTGTTAAATGTTCAGTTATTTCCTTGAGATGGATACTTAAATCAAGAAAATGTGTCAAAATAATGTGAGCCAACTATAAAAGATTGAGGTCACTTTTCATCACTCTTTGGACATCCTGATGGTGTCAAACTTATAATTCGGTCACTAGTGAAGTTCTAGAACTACATCTATAGATGTTTTTATGCATGCAATTTTCATTTCGTAAAATGGGTTTTGTATATAGCACATTGTATTAAAACTCCTTAATGACATGGGATGCGCAGGAATACTTACATACATGTTGTTTCAACCCTGGTACCATCGAAATGAATGTGGAAGATTGCATTTAATTAAATAACGCATTTAATTTCCCACAACAACTTATTCTAGTAACCATGTCGTTTACATGCCAATCCCGACAGAACAAATCCAAGAGTTTCACTTAATACTTTAAGACACCATAATCCCTCACTTGCTGCGACCTATGTGTGTTAATTCATGTTCCCCTGTTATTCAGGTTATACGTAAAGTTTCTCCGCGGTTTTCAGAAGTCAGTTATAAGAATTACGTTCCCTAAATATTTTCCTTGAAAAATACGTGTTTCACAAACAGCACAATACAAAAACATATTACGATAAGGCTCAGCAGTTTGTACATACACTGCGAAACTATCTTCCCTTTTTTAAAACGAAATAAGTGTCGTGTTGTTTTAACGGCAAGGTCAAAAGTCCCACATGCCCGATTTCCATTTCTGTCGCGTTAAGTTAATTCTGCCACGTAAGGGGACCTACAGTATAATGCGGACTACGAACCACGGATCCTTGAAGATATATCGTCCTTAAAGAGTTACCCCCCCCCCCCACAGGACCTTATACCCCATAACAAAGGAATGGTAAATTCCGATATAATAACTGATTACTACAGAAAGTAAACTGGAAATAATTTCTCTGTAGGTTAAGTTTAGTAGTGCCCAAACCTGCGTTCGCCCTCATTTTAAAAATGGCGACCTTTGAACTAGTTTTTTTTTTGTACTTATGGCTTTACGCCTCGTCGAGGTCATTAGAGGCTGAATGGGACTGGAAACAAGAAACTGGAAGGAATTCGTGCATGGCCTTTTAAAGGAAGCACATGGGCATTCGCCTGGAGTGATCTGGGGAAACCATAGCGTTGAACTATAGCTGTGGCCAAATGTTTTGGCGGGTCCGTGTAAACGCGCTGTTGCCGTACCTGGGAACAATCTCGCGATGCGCTCTCTTTCTATTACTAGAAAATTGCAACGATGAGCGGCCTGTGTTGCCTAGTACGAGCGACAACAGGTCGCAACCCAACCACAAACCTTCCAGCTCCCTTTCAATATACAAAAAATGTGTGAACCTGTGAATGGGAATTAGAAAGTGTATCAGCGTGAGGGTGAGCGTGCTCGAGAGAAGATATTTTGATTTTTAGTGATGTGCGATTTTTACGTGCGATATTAATTTATTTTAGTTATTTATTAATTACAGTAATTTACTGTAATAATTTTACCTAACAAAAAGTTTAGTATTTTATAATTGGGATAATATAGCAAGAGAATGGTGCTACTAAAAATGGATACTTGGGAAGATACTTATTCTCCTACTCCAGGTGTTTTGGGTCTAACGACTCCAACAAGACGCACGTCATCGACAGTAGAAACACCGCAGCAGAAGAAGACAACAGTGTTTCGCCGGCAGAATAAATCTATCATTCACAATGTGTACAAATATTTCAAACTTCTTGTGGGCAATGATGGTGAAATTTTGTCATCTACATGTACGCTGGAGAGAAAAGACTTGAAAAATATGGACATACTTGATAGTAAAAACTGTAGTGATTTGTTACCGCAAAAAATAACCATATTTCGAAAAAATTAGGGAATGGACAGGCTATTTGCGCTGCAGCTTGTGATGTCGGTTTGAGAACTGCACAGCGCGTGTGTCGTGAGGGAAAATAACCTACGTTTGTTTCTCGAAAGTAAAATATGAAACAATACAGCACTCTAACAAAGCTTAGCTACTTTGACAGGGACATTGTCAGGAGAACAGTACACGAATTTTACGACAGTGATGAGTGGTAATATATAAACAGATAATTTTGTCGTTAATTATGAAAGTTTTTCAGTGCAGAGGATAACAAAATAAAATTTTGATTTTAGCTATAAATATACAAACTGAAAATAAAATTTAACACGTGGATTTTTAGCCACAAATAAAAGAAGAGTATTTCCATAAGTTTCCTTAGTCTGCCGTGAAAGTCTTTATTTTTCTGCACAGGTAATAGAATAATAAATAACAGGTCTTTTGAAACCGCCAATTATATTAAACGCATCTTAACGAAATGACATGCATCAATATTTTATCACAGAATAGTGATTATAAATTACTTAAAACACGTTAAAAACTATTACTACAGGTAAAGAGGTGAATACAACTGTTACGCGCACGGCTTGACAACGGCGCATTTGACGCCACCTGCCAAAAGATTTGGCCACAGCTTATAGTGACGCGATAGGTACGTGTGAACTTGCTTGCCCAACCACTCCGTGCATGGGTCCCGTCTTTGTCTCTTACCCTCAATTTAACACTACTATCACACTGATTAATTCCTTAACTACGTCATGATCAGGTGTATTTTTTACATCGGTTTTTATGTTTACAGCCAATTACTATAGAACAGACGATCACCTTTATCCTGTCTCTTACCCTCATCACTCCTCTCTCTCCACATAATGCCGCATAAACATTACTTTTATTTGTTACATAAGTATTTATTATATGTCAATTTTACGACCAATTACTGTAGTGTAGTTATCCAGCAAGTTCGAGAGTCAAAATTAATCTTGTCTGAAAGTCAAACGAATCTTTTATCTCTAATCCCAATCCACTCCACCTCCTCTATATATAGTCATATCTTTATACAATCTGGTTTAGTATGCAGAAACGCGTCGCCAGGTGTTCCTGTTCACGTGGGTTCATTACAAAATCAAATGTACAGTATAAGATAGTTCTATTGAAAGTCACAACCCTTACCTCCCGTTTATGTGTTTCCAAGAAAATTTGGCTTTAAATTTTAAAGCGGTTGACATTTGCAAACACTTTCGCCAGTTGGCGCGCGATTTTGACAATTTCCTTACAATTCACATTTATTATTTTAATCACTTGGGTTACATACCGATAAATTGAAATGTTTATGTCTAAGAGTTAGCAAAACATGAAACTACCCTGTAGAAAAACTTCTCGGGTTTTAAGCTGCGTCAAAGCTGAATCGTCTGGCGACGTTTCGGAAGCTTGCACCACCCCATTGTCAAACCCCGCTTAACATAATCTCAAGTCTAGCCGCATGGTAGTCTATTATATAGTGCTACCAGCCGTGAGAGGTGGGGAATGCGCGTGAAGGGGTGGTATAGTTGGGGGCAAGCTTCTGAAACTTCGCCAGACGATTCAACTTTGAAACCCGAGAAGTTTTTCTACAGTATTGCCGCCGCGAAAATGTACATAGTTATGAAACTACCCTGTTGCTTTAAGTGTAAACAAAAAAAAAGTTACTTTTACAACATCTATAAAACATTACATTTCTTATTGAATTGGAAACATAAGTAAAATAATTATGGATATAATGGCTAAGCTTACATCAGCCTGTGGAGACTCAGCCTGTAGAGGCTCAGCCTGTGAACGCGCAGCCTGCGATGCTCATGGTATAGTGGCAGAAAGTAGAGATAGTGGGTTGGAGAAAGTTGATAAGGATTGGTTGGGTGCTGGTAACAACCCTAGGAGAAATACGGTTATGGGATGAAGAAGCCAGATACTTCAGAAATTGTGGTGTTTGACTTGTTGCCAGAGTCAGGAGGAGAAGAGCCTCATGTAGATGTAAGAGGCCTTTAGGAATAAGGGCGTATAAGGAAAGAATAGGAATAAAAGTGTTCTGCTGCTAGGTAGTAGCCATGGGAGAGGTGTAGGCCCTCTTCTGCAGGATCAGTTAGGTACAGGTTACTGGATAACAAGATTTTTCAAATCTAGTGCCACATTAGGTAAGATAATACAGGATATAAGTTCACTTTGTAGGAGTTTCAATAAAGGACGATAGAGTAGTGATAGTGGGAGGTGCGGGGAATAGTATTGATAGAAACGCAGTTATAGAATAGAGAGTGACGTGAGGAAGGTGGTGAAGGAGGAGCAGCATACCAGGGTTGAGCTCATGCAGGTTCTAAGTCACCATGACCTGCCACAATTGTACTAGTGGGTAAATGTGGAAACAGATGTGCTACCTGGGAAAGACATTAGTGCTATCTTGGCGTTGTGCCTGTGAACACCATGGGTAAGTGGGGTTTCACTAGGCACGGCCTACACTCAAATAGAAGGGGCAAGGGGTTACTTTCTGAGTTGTTAGCAAAAGCTGTAAGGGAGCCCATTTCCAGTTATGATGGGGTCAGGACTGTGACGTTTTTTTAGGTTAGAGGCTGCTGGTGAAGGGATGGAAATAGATGATCAAAGTGATGCTGATTGTAGATCCATGATTGGAAAAATCACATATGTTAAACAAATAGATGAAGTTGCTGAAACAATAATTGACTGGGGTGGAACTGGGAAGGAGGAGGTTAGTGCTGAAAATATAAAGCCAATAATAAGGGTGTTACTGGTGAACTGTACAAGTATAATGAACAAAGTAATAGAATGTGCAAACTTAATAGAGATACACGAACCACAAGTAATGATGGAGGTAGAGTCTTGGATAAAAGAAAAAGTACTAGTCAAAGATGTTTTTCCAGATGGTTACAGAGCATGCCGCAGAGATAGAGGAGCAATTGGTGGAGGAGTTTTCATACTAGTTAGAAAAAACTACCACAGTTGACTGGTGTTTATAGATTATGACCATGAGTTACTTGGGGTAGATTTCAGGGGAAAAAGTTACTGAGGATTTGAAAAAAGGCAGAGATTTTAAGTAACTTGTTTAGTGAGAGCATTAGGGATAATGAATCGGAAACGGGAGGGTCTAAATCGGATAACGAGCATAACAACACAATTAGAAAAGAGCTGATCAAAAAATTTGAAATACATCCTGGGGATATCATGAAGGAACAAAGAAAGCTGAAAAAACATAAAAGGGCTGGTGAAGATAATATTACTACAGACGTCATAAAGATAGCAGGCTGTGACTTTGTACTTTCTCTAGTAATTATGACTAAAATTGAGTCTGGATATTTACTGCTTACCAGAGGACTGGGAAAGTGCGATAGTAGTGCCGGTACATACAGGAAGGGTGAGAAATAGTCGAAAAATA
The DNA here is from genome assembly GCA_031002005.1 of Vandiemenella viatica. Classification (NCBI taxonomy): domain Eukaryota; kingdom Metazoa; phylum Arthropoda; class Insecta; order Orthoptera; family Morabidae; genus Vandiemenella; species Vandiemenella viatica. The sequence goes on from CM061921.1 coordinate 27,586,042, forward strand.
TAGGCTAATCAGTTTGACATCTGTGGTAGGTAAATTAATGGAGATATTGATATTCAACCACATCAGAAATATAAGTGAGAAGCAGAAGTGGTTTTCAAGTTGTCAACATGGCTTTAGGCAAGGATATTCATGCGAAACTCAGTTAGTCGGAAATATGCAAGATATTTATTATTATTATTACTCCGCGATTCACTAAAAGTGTGTGGCAGAAGGTGCATTGCACCTATCGAAAAGGGTTATGGTTTGGAAGGGTTATAAGGGATATGGCAGGAGGCAGGAACCATCCCCGCATTCGCGTGGAGTGATCCGGGAAAACCATGGAAAACCCAGATCAGGATGGCTGGAGTGCTTTATCGAAAGCTACTCCTGTCGGATTTTAAGTTTACTCGCCAGGTAAATCCTTTCTATTCCATTCCCTAATCGCTCGTGGGAAAAATGAGTACAGAAATGAATCGGTTCTGGCCCTGATTTCTCTTATCTTATTTTCGCGGTCATTTCGAGATATGAATGTTGCTGGTAGCAATATTTGCTGGCTGTCATTCCGAAATACGTCTGTCGTGAATTTTTCAATTAGCTTCCGTCGAGAGCAACGCCTTCGGTGTTCCAGGTCTTCCCAACCTAACTCCTTCAACATCGCACTTACGCTTTCCCTCCAACTATATATACCTGTCACGAATCGGGCGGCTCTTCTTTGGACCTTCTCTAAGGCCTCCATTAACCCCCTTTGATGGGGACCCCACACAGAATAACAATACTCTAAGTGAGGACGTACTAGTGATTTGTATAAAATCGATTTAACTTCCTGAGTGCATTGATTTAAATTACGACCTAGAAATCGGAGCATACGATTTGCTTTTCCCAATACATTCTCGATATGCACATTCCACGACAAATTATTACTAATTGTTACCCCTAGGTATTTAGCGGAATCCACCATTCTAAGGACAGTGCCATTAATTGTATAATCATAGGTAAATGGTGTCACCTTTTTACTTACACGCATGACTTGGCACTTTTTAGCGTTTAATTCCAACTGCCAATCTTTACACCACGCAATTATTTTCATAATATCGTCTTGTAACAAAGCGCAGTCGTCCTGGGTTTTTATTTCGCGATAATAATAGCATCATCGGCAAATAATCTTTTCATCCCCCCGATTATGTCGCATAGATCATTGATGTATATGAGAAACAACAGAGGCCCTAACACGCTTCCCTGGGGAACTCCAGACCCCACTTCAGTAACTGATGAACGCTCACCGTCGAGAACTACACACTGCGTTCTGCCCTTCAGGAAGTCCGCAACCCAGTCACATATTTGTCTAGATATGCCGTAACCGCGAAGTTTCCTAAGTAACCTAGTGTGAGGCACAGTGTCGAAAGCTTTTTTAAAGTCTAATAGAACCAAATCAACCTGGGATTGCTCATCTATAATTCGGCACAAGTCGTGAATTAAAAGTGCAAGTTGTGTTTCGCAGCATCGGCCTTTTCTGAATCCATGTTGATTTGGATTTAAAAGCTCACCTTCATCCAAGAACCGCATGACATTTGAATAGATGATATGTTCTAAAATCCTGCAAAATATTGAAGTTAACGAGATCGGCCTATAATTCTGAGGATCATTAACATTCCCATTTTTAAACACTGGAGTTACGGTAGCGGTCTTCCATTCGGCTGGTATTTTTCCTTGATCCAGAGAGACTGTATACAATTTCATCAAATACGGTGCAATTTCCTTTGCGTATCTTGAGTAGAATCTTGTAGGAATACCGTCTGGTCCGGGAGCCTTATTGGTTTTTACATTCATAAGCAGTTTAGTTATTCCCTCGACATCAAGAGCGAGATCATTCATAATTTTGTCGGTACGATTGTTAAATATCGGTATCTCCTCTGAGTTTTCTATCGTGAAAGCCTTTTTAAATATATCATTCAAAATTTCTGCTTTCTCTACGCTTGTTTCTGATAATTCACCATTTTCTTTAATCAGCGACGGCATAACCTTACGAGAGCCTCTTATTACTTTGATATACGACCAGAACTTTTTTGGATTAGTAATAAGATCTTCGGATAAATTCCTGGCTTGGAATTCTGTAAACGCATCGCGCATTGCCTTACGTACTTCCGCACGCAACTGGACTAATTTAGCACGATTAGATGAGTCCCCCGATTTTTTCACCGCGGCATGTAAACGCCTTTGCCTCCTGAGCAAACGTTTCACTTCCTTATTGAACCAAGGGAAGTTATTACTGTCCTTAATACACTTCTTAGGAACAAACTGGTTTAAACCGGTCCATATTAGTTCTTTTAAATTAAACCAAAGTTCCTCAACATTTGTATTTTGCGTATATGTTTCAAAATTCTTCGCAAAGTGATCAACCATACCCGCATCGTTTGCCTTATCGAAGCAAAAAACGAGTTTCTCTTTGTCATGCTTCAGACTCAGACTAGATTTTAATGTTACCACAACCGCCTTATGATCACTTATACCGTCTTCTATACAAACTTTATCTACAATATCAGGATTGCTAATTAGAAAAAGATCCAGAATGGACGAGGAATCTTTGTCGCACCGCGTTGGCTCTTCGACCATCTGTTCAAGAGATCTTTCTGCAAATGATTCTAGAAACGTTTCGGTAATTAACTTATCTCTTCCACCCAACCTGAACGTGTATGTGTCCCACCTAACCGACGGTAGGTTAAAGTCACCACCCACGATCAATATATGTCCTTGAAATTTTTTGTAAATGTTATTAAGCGACTCTCTGAAGTATTCCGCGTTAGCTAAATCAGAATCCGGAGGTCGATAAAACGACCCGAGTATGAACTTTAAATTTTTGCCAATTTTTACCTTGACCCATATTAACTCGCAAAAATTTTCCGTTTCAGTTACGACAGAGCAATTAACGGTTTTACTTACGGCCACGAACACACCCCCGCCCATTGAAACAGTTATGTCCTTCCGAAAAACATTGAAATGAGGGCCAAATACTTCGCTAGATTCAACTTCAGGTGTCAACCAGCTCTCGGTTCCTAGTATTATATCGACATCATTAGTCGCAACTGAGGCGTGAAAATCCGCTACTTTCCCTCTAATACTCCGACAATTTAGTACCATTATCCTTAGCTGCTTCGTATAGTTATTTGTGGAGTCTAAAATAGCATTTTTCATACTCGCACTCTGACCGTAAACGGGTGACGTAATTGGAGCTGTAATATTAAAATTATTCGGGCCATCACTACCGGGACCAGCTTCTATGTTATCAGCACATCCTCTTCGATGAAATGAAGGATCCTCGGGCCTCATGCTGAATGAAATGGACAGGGAAGGCCAAATTAATAGTGGAGCACTAGATCTTTCAAAGGCTTTTGACAGAGTGAGCCATGAAATGTTAGTAAATAAGGTAAATATTATTGGAGTGGATGAGAAAGTGATTTGCTGGGTAGAAGAATTTTTAAAAGGTAGAAAACAAAAAAGTTAGGATATCAAAAGAAGTGGAAGTAAAATTGGAGTGCCAGAGGGTAGCGTATTGGAACAATTGCTATTCATTATTCTAATAAATAATTGTGTTGATGATTTACTATCAGAAATTAGATTGTTTGGTGATGACACAATGCTATATAAAAGGATGAAAACGGTAGAAGATTGAAAACAGCTGCAGGGGTGATCTGGACAGGATATCTAGTTGGGTTGGTAAACATGGGACGAAGATAAATGTAAAGATGAGTCAGCTTATTAGAACCGAGCTTGGTGGATGAACGGTAAACGTTCTGGCCTCGCATTCGGGAGGACGCCGGTTCGAATCCACGTCCGGGCATCCGGATTTGGGTTTTCGAGGGTTTCCCCAAATTACTCCAGGCGAATGCCGGGATGATTCTTTCAAAAAGGCCATGGCCTGTTCCTTGTCCCCACTCCCATCCCACCTCTAATGACCTCGACGTCGACGAGTCGTAAGGCCATAAGTATAAAAAAGAGAAACTTATTAGATACACAGATTAAAAACTAAAGGTTAATTCTGATTGTAAGGTGGGGAAAGAATTGCTTGCTGAAGACATGAAATGTAAATATCTTGGCATTACATTCGATAACAAACTTAACTGGGCAGGACACATTGGATGTAGTGTATGAAAAGGTTTCAAAATTCAGCACTTGTTGGAGAGAGGGATGAGGAGATGTGCGAGAGAAGTATAGGAACTGGGAATATGATATTGTAGTATGGGACCCATATTTTGTGTTTCAAATACAGGAGTTGGAGAGGGTGCAATAAAGGGCTGCCGGATTTATTTCTGGAATTTACCGCAAAACGCAATCAGTAACAGATATGATAAAAGAACTGGAATGGGATTCATTGCAAGACAGGAGGAGGGTGAAGAGGGTCATAGGAGTGTACAAGGTATATATATATAGTGATAGCTTTTCTGTCATATTATGCCGACTCGGTGTTGTTTGGGTCCAATCCTTCGTTAGCAACAACTTTCTATATTCAATTCTGGCAAAAAATTCTTAATCCACGAGTACGAAGTGGCGGGTACGAGCTAGTAAACAAATAAAATATGGTTCTGATGCCTAGGCAAATCATCGACTATCCTCGTAACTACATTGCCACTCAAAACTAAATTACTTTCATCTTTCTCCCCTTGTCTACAAAAATTTCGAAACCAAAAAACGTCAAATTTTATAACACAAAAAACCGCCAAAATAATAGAATATTATGGTAGGTACTGAAGTAAATGTACTTAGATCATTCTGAAAATTAATATATGTATATTATTATCTAATTACATAAGTAAAAGAAAACAATTTTGGAATGGTTATGACAGTTTCAGGAAGGGTTAAGTGCAGTCGGTATTCGGGATATTGTATGTCAAGAATCAATGTAAAATTGCTCTTGGAAAAAGTTATTGTAATGAAACGACAAGCAGTTGTAATCTATTGGAAAAGGAAGGAACTATGAAGTAGGATAACATTTGGATTTAAAGCCACGAAAGGCAAAAAGTTTAGCGATTTCAGTTGGAATCACTGGGGCAGAAAGGATAAAACCCTCGGGCCCCCAAATTATATCGAAAGCTTACAACTAAGGATTGCAATCCTGCAGTGTTTTCAATCCCGCGGGATTTTTGCGGGATTTGCACCAATCCTGCGGGATCCAGCGGAATTGGAGCCAACAGTTTATTTTAACACATATATTTAAAACGTTGATAAATTAAATAATAAACGTCTGTTAATTAAATTAATAAATCAATTTTAATGGTAAATGATAAAAATTAACAATTAGCAATATTTTAATTGGCAAGATGACATTAAATTTTTTTAGCATGTCTTAAGTATATAACAAGGTTTTGTTTGTTTTTAAATAAATAATAAAAAATTGAAAATATTCAGTCTTAGATCATATTATGTGCCTTACAATACATCAAATCAGTTTAAAAAACATGGTATGCATAAGGGTTTGGGAGAGGCTATACTAGCCTTTTCCAACCAAATGTCAACCTCTCCTTCACGTGGTGCACCCTGTTTGCACGGACGAGGCTCTGGCGACTGAAAGATTCCCGGTATAAGGAATCACCCACTGCTTGCCAACGGCCTCCGAAAGGAGGGCGGAAGAGCTGGGAGCGGTTCAGGGCACCCTCTTGCCCTTGGGGTTGAAAACGGCCCCTAAAGGCGGATGAATCAGAAATGATCAACAGCATGGGGATGCAGAAGGCAACGGGAAACCACTGCATTAAAGACCCAAAGGGTATCCCGAGGACATGTAATCCTCTCAAATTACATATATCATGATGGCTTCTTCCTGGGTAAAATATTCCGGAGGTAAAATAGTCCCCTCAATCGGATCTCCGGGTGGGGACTGCTCAGGGAAGAGTCATCAGAATGGATAGAAACATTCTACGGGTCGGAGCGTGGAATGTTAGAAGTCTGAATAGGGCAGGTAGGTTAGAAAACTTAAAAAGGGAGATGGAACAACTTAAGTTAGATGTTGTTGGGATTAGGGAGATTAAATGGAAGGATGCACAGGATTTCTGGTCTGGGGATCACAGGATAATTAGCACACAAGCTGTCAATGGAGTCACTGGTGTAGGATTTGTAATGAACAAGAAAGTAGGGAAACGGGTGAGTTATTATGAACAGTTTAGTGACAGGATTATTTTGATGAGGTTTGAAACTAAGCCCGTCCCAACCACATCAGTACAAGTGTGTATACCAATATCACAAGAAGATAACGAAAAAATATACGCTGAAATTGAAGAATTAATCCAATATAAGAAGGGGGAGGAAAATCTAATAATCATTGGTGATTGGAATTCAATAGTGGGAGAAGGAAAAGAGGGGAATACTGTAGGAAGTTTTGGTCTAGGAGAAAGAAATGAGCGAGGAAGCAGGTTGCTAGAATTTTGTGAAAGATATAAGCTAGTAGTGGCAAACACACTGTTCAAGAACCATGCAAGAAGAATATACACCTGGAAACGTCCTGGGGATACAGGCAGATATCAGCTAGATTATATCATGGTCAAACAGAGATTCAGGAATCAAGTTCTAGATTGTAAAGCGTACCCAGGGGGCAGACATTGACTCTGACCATAATTTGATAATAATGGAGTGCAGGCTGAAATTTAAGCGAATAAGGAAGCAGTATAAGCAGAACAGACTGGAAATGAATAAACTGAAACAATCTAGCACGAGAGAAAAATTTGCAGAAATGTTAGACTTGGGTCTAAGAAGTAGCTCTGAAAGGAGCTCAACTGAGGACGAATGGAATGCATTAAAGACCGAAATAATGAAAGCTGGTAAAGAAACATTAGGCGTTAGGGAACAAGGTGCCCGAAAACCTTGGATCACAGAAGAAATTTTGGAACTGATGGATCAGAGGAGAAGGTACAAAAATGCTCAGGATGAAACAGGAAGAGAGCAATCAATACAGGCAATTTAGAAATCAAATAAATAGGAAATGCAAAATAGCAAAAAAAAAAAAAAAATGGCTACAAGCAAAGTGTGAAGAAGAAGAAAGGGAAATGGTCGCAGGTAAAGTAGATATTGCATATAGAAAGATCAAACAGAATTTTGGAGAAATGAAGAAAAGAGGTGTGAACATTAAAGCTGCCGATGGGAAACCACTTTTAAGCTCAGAAGATAGAGCTAACCGATGGAAAGAATAAATTGAGAAACTGTATGTTGGGGACGACTTGAACAATAGTGTAATGGAAAAGGAAGGTGATGTCGACATTGATGACTTAGGAGATCCTGTTTTGAGGACAGAATTTGATAAAGCTCTGAATGACTTGAAAGCAAATAAGGCAGTTGGAATTGATGAGATCCCTGCAGAACTTCTTAAATCCCTAGGAGAGGAAGGAATAGAAAGATTATTCAAGCTGATATCGAAAAGTTATGAAACAGGAGAAATTCCAACTGATTTTAATAAAAATATCATCTTCACACTTCCAAAGAAAGCACAAGCCGACAAATGTGAGAATTATCGCACCATTAGTCTAACATCACATGCTTCAAAATTACTGACCAGAATAATATACAGAAGGATGGAAAGGGTAGTAGAAGAGATAGTAGGTGAAGATCAGTTTGGGTTTAGGGAAAACTCGCGGTACAAGGGAAGCAATTCTGTCTTTAAGATTAATACCTGAAGGTGGATCAAGAAAAACAAAGATACTTTTATGGCATTTGTTGATTTAGAAAAAGCATTTGATAATGTTAGGTGGGACAAGATGTTCAAAATTTTAAAGAAGTCAGGGTCTAAAGTATCGAGATAGAAGACTACTCTATAAACTATATAAGAATCAAGTTGCTATAATAAAAGTAGAGAATCACGAGAGACATGCATCAGTTAAAAAGGGTGTGAGACAAGGTTGTAGTCTATCCCTGTTAATATTCAACTTTTATGTAGAAGAAGCAATGAAGAAAGTCAAAGAAAAGTTTCCATGTGGCATAAGTTTTCACGGAGAAAAAATCAGTATGCTACGATTTGCTGATGACATTGTCTTGTTAGCAGAGAGGGCTGAGGATATTGAGAAGTTACTTAATGGCATGAACAAAATACTGAAGGAAGATTTTGGACTGAATATAAATCAAAGTAAGACAAAGTGATGAAATGTAGCAGAAATGATACCAATACTAGCAGATTAAATATAAAAATTGGATCGGATACAATAGGAGAAGTAAGTGAGTTCTGTTACTTGGGAAGTAAAATTTCAACCGATGGCCGAAGCAGGAATGATGTGAAAAGCAGAATAGCACTAGCAAAAAGAGCCTTCATGAAAAAGAGAAACCTTTCTAGTTTCAAATATTGATCTAGGAATTAGAAAGAACTTTTTAAAACTCTATGTGTGGAGCACAGCACTTTACGGTAGTGAAACATGGACCTTAGGAATACCGGAAAGAAAGAAACTTGAAGCATTTGAAATGTGGTGTTACAGAAGAATGCTGAAAATTAGGTGGACAGACAAAGTAAGAAATGAACGAGTTTTGGAAATGATGGGTGAGAAAAGAAGTTTGTGGAAGAAGCTTAGGGAAGAAGAGACAGGCTGGTAGGTCATATTTTGAGACATGCTGGATTGGTTAATTTGTTAGTGAAGGGAACAGTCGAAGGTAAGAACTGTAGAGGAAGACAGAGATTAGAATATATGAAGCAGATAATTGAGGACGTGGGCTGTAAGGGGTATGTAGAAATGAAGAGGTTAGCACAGGATATGAAAGGATGGAGAATTGCATCAAACCAGTCTAAAGAATGACAACAGCAAAAAAAAAAAAAAAAGGTAATACATGGAAGGGAAAAGATGGCCATGACTACAATCTGGCATTCGATTTCAGGCACAAGGGTGTAGGAAGAATTTCTTTTTTAGGTAAGGGTGTCTGGGATTGGAATTAGTTTCCAAGAGAAATGATCAACAATTTACCAAAAACTTTGAAAATTGAAGTTGAAATTTGTAGAGGGCAATTGTAGGTGTATGCAGGAAAGGGGTAAGATGGGTGTGTAGGGAAATCGCCACCGGAGCGTACGCTCCATTGCAATTAAAATTAAATTAAATTAAAAGAAGTAAACTCCTTAAAATGACAACTGTCTTACTTTGTATAAATCATTACCACATCTTTGATGTGCGTTCATTGCTTTTTCTGTTGTCAAGCTTATAAAACAACTACCCGGTGATCTTATCATTATGCTCCCAAAATTATCATCTTTAATGCTCAGTCATAATTGTTCACACATAAAATTTTCTTACATGGCAAGGTCATAAAGAAATCACATTTTTCGGATGTTATTTGTACAGCATACGTAACGAACATTTAGGTCTACAAATAACTATCGGAATTAATCTAGCATTGCAAAACTATCACAACTCCCGCAAATGGACTTCCGTGATTTCAACCCTTTCTAAGCATTCTTTAACTTTTCAGTCGGGATTAGCTTGCAATTAGTGATCTTACTTACCTTGCATATATCCAGATTTGCCTACTCGTGTTTATATTGTACAGCTGAAACCCTCAATATAGAGTAATTAGCATCGAAACTATACATCTCGAAATATTCGCCTTTTGCCTGTTAGCAAAACAATAGTGACTTTACGTCTAACAAGTAACGTCTTGCGGCTGTCTTTTAATAACAACAAGACAAATAATTATCACGCTCAAATATTGCCTGAAGTTCTATAAGAATATTTACTGATTCATTTTGTCTTGAACAATTAATTACTGTTAGAGATACAAATGGAGCAAATTCATCCCACTTCAGTAAAGGATAAGAATGCTATCGTTCACAGATACACGATGGGAATGTTGTATAGAAGTCGTAAAAGACTGCCTAAGTTTTTCGATTTATTTATATACAAGTTTTCCTACGGGGACGAATCATAGTTAACCGACACTCTGGTAGTGGTGTGAGACTGCAGTGCTCATATTCGCTCATAGTAGTTTACTCGTATTGTTTCCTGTTTGCTGGAAATCCCAGAATCACGCCCCTAGATTCCTGCAACTGCGTTGATGTCTTAGAAGGCCAAGTGCGTTTACTAGTTACTCGGGATATTCGAGTAATTCCCAACTTCTGTATTTAATATAATGCTGTTTCACACACTCAACATTTTTAAGCAAAACAAGTTTCTCAGTATCACCTTAACTGACTATTTTGCTAATTTTGCTTAAGATTTCGTGCATGAATTTGTATCATCCCAAGCACGAATCAGTACCAGTTCTTGTTTTACATTTGTGTGCAGCCGCTTGTAGATTTTTATTTAAAAAAAAAAAACCAAACACACACACACACACACACAAAAGCAAATTCATAGGTATAGAGATAACAAACCCATTTCTGCGTTGTACAGCATGCCAATTTGTTGAGGCTCGTTTGTAATGTACGTCTTCATTTCGCTTGTAAGACTAACGTTTCTAGAGCTGTTTATTTCACCTTTGTTAAGATCGTACCAAATTACTGCACAGAGTAACGCTAATGCTTTTGTTTTACGGTGCGATTTTTGGGTCATGTTCTATCTTGAATCATATATAATGAGTTTAAAAGGAATGTCTGTATTGTCATACTTAAGATATTTCGTCATTTATTATATTTATATGACAAAATGGTGTCTACTTTAGTGGTTTGTCGTATTGTGAAAGGGATGTGTCCTAAATGAAAAAGGGTAACTTGGGTAGTAATTTTAGTTGTTATAATATATGTTGTAAAAAATGAATATCCATGTTGAATGAAAACAGGTCTGTGCGTAGAGGTCTTTGCTTTAGACTTTAGAGCAAGGAGTGCAAATGAAATTATAGTTTAAAAAACTAAAAACGCACCTTTGTGGCAATTTGAACTAAAATGTTAAAAATAGTCTTTAAATATGTATATTTCGTTTAACAGCGATAGGACGTTCCAAAATTCAGTACAAATTTTTTTTTTGTATGAGCTTTAAGAAAAAAGTAGTAGAATAAAAAAGAATCTGCGTGGGGTGCTCTCTAGTGCAACGTGGCATGTTTTGGTTGCCTTAATTTATTCCTGAATTTATTTTTACATAGTCACAGGTAAAATTTAATTAAAAATTATTTCAAATGGAAAAGGGTTCATAATTTATAAATACTGAAAAATCATAATAGCACATAAACTGCCATAACCTGACAATTTGTTCTTATATAGTGTTCATTTGCAAATATGATCACCCGTGAAGACTTAATTTCATGATCAATTTAACTTCAGTACCACTTTAGAAACAACACCAACTTCTTAAAGACACCATCACGGCGAAGCTAAACATATATTTATTTAGAAAATGAAATAAATTCTAAAAACTATCATTTCGGCAAGCAATGTGGTATTTACAATTTACAAACAAAAGTAATGAAATAAAGAAACACCAAAGCCATGGCGTTGATTTTATAAACAAAAAGCTATTTATAATATATGCTCCGGCTAAACCGCATGAGTGTTTGGCGGATTATCTGCGTGTTTCCTCGCCAGGGCCGATACATGGGCAAGAGAGCTTGTCCGAATTTTACTGCACAGTTGAAAGTAGGTGGTATCCTTTTACCGTATCAGTTCTACCCGAACTAGTCAGCCAGCTGACCAGGATGCTCGCCACTTGCCTCTACATCTAGGGAGGCCAGTAACGAAAGTCGATTGCGCCAATCACGTCTCGAGGTTCTTCCTTCGATCTCCCGATACGTCCAAACATCAAAAAAATAATTTAAACAAAATAGTAACTTTAAATTAGACGATATGCTATTGGAGTGTCTCAATCACTCTTCTCCCACATATCACATCCCTTACGCTCATTGGCTGCGAGTTTTCCCTTCATGTTTACATTTCATAGAATTAAAACTTCTCTGTGTAACAGATAGTCTGTCCTCGTCTCGCGTGTTTACGTGAGAAACAGCTTATTTGGCGAATATCTATTTAAGCACGTCTCGTTTCGCTACGGTCACCTGAGTCCTGTTACCGTAAATCCGCGTAAATTTTAAAATGCCACGTATACGGAATTATTCACGTTGAATGTTTGAGACACATAAATATTCCAGTTTAGGGTCTATTGAAGGTTTCGCTGGCTGATAGGTGACGAGGGTCAATCCTCGTGAGCTGTTGTTAGGGGAACAATGGTCAAGCAGAGTCCCTTTCTCGGAAGCTGGGTGTTTTACCAACTGGGCCACCAGGGTCCCTGGCAATTCACTGATGCAAAAATAATAATTGTTCGGCTTATTGTACTGCTCATTCTATACCCGTACTACTCAAATAATGGAAGATTGTCGTAATTTTACGTAACATTACACGACCTACTATTCACAATGGCTCTACATTTACGAACAGCTAGCAATAAAAGAAATGTAAGATTGCTGGTATATTTGAATGAGCTTAAAATAAGAACAAAGTGACTGATTTAAAAAAATTAACTTTCTAATATTAAAGTTAATTTTTTTAAATCAGTGACTTTATTCTTATTTTAAGCTTATGCATAGATTTTTTTTTTTTTTTAAACAGTTTAACATCCCTTTTTAACAACGTGGTCTTCAGAGACGGGAAAGGATGGGGGCAAGGAATGGGAAGGAATTCGGCCATGGCCTTTTGAAGGAAGCATCCCGGCATTCACCTGGAGTGATTTGGGGAAACCATGGAAAACCCAAATCTGGATGCCCGGACTGGGGATTCGAACCGCCGTCCTCCCGAATGCGAGGCCAGAACGCTATCCGTTACACCACCACGCTCGGTTTATGCATAGAATTAATTTGTACTGAATTGTGGGACGTCCTATAATTGTTAAACAAAATCTTTATATTTAAAGATTATATTTAACTTCTTACGTCATATTGCTACAAAATAATGTTTTTTAGTTTCTTAATCTATAATTTTATTTTTAGTTTTTAGTTCAGCTTGTTACAGAAGTATGTTTCCTAGCGTTTGCTTTTTCTTCGCCAGCCTCTCTTTTTCTTTGTGTTGTAGTTTCATGTTTAATTATTATTCCCACGAGTAACGCACAATTAAATGGGTCAAACAGGGTGCATACTATTCTTCTATAATTATTCGAACAAACTCAAAATGACGTGGCGAATACTCACTGTTTAACGTCACATTAAGTGACTGCGGCCACTATCGTTGCTGCTTCTATCAAACTATCATTAAGTGCGCATGTGCAGAAGGTTGCGCAACAAAACCAATTTTCTGTTGTTACTAACTAAGTAAGAAAGTTGATGCAGTTTTCTTGGATTTTCAGAAAGCTTTTGATTCTGTACCACAGCGAAGATTCGAGCTAACGGTTTTTCGGCTCAGATTTACGAGTGGATACGTGATTTTCTAACTGGTCGATCACAGTATGTCGTTGTTGACGGGGAAGCCTCTTCTAAGATAAATGTTACTTCGGGCGTTACTCAAGGAAGTGTAATAGGACCACTTCTTTTCTTCATATTTATAAACGATCTAGGAGACAACGTCAAACGCTGGTTGCGATGTTTTGCCGACGATGCAGTTATCTATAGGGAAATAAGGTGCGCCGACGATTGCTTAGAAATTCAGCGCGATTTGGATACTATTTTCGATTGGTGCCGTAAATGGCAGCTTACACTTAATTGCAAAAAGTACAAGGCAATGCGGATAAGTAACAAAAAGAATCAGTTTGTTCACGAGTACAAAATAAACAATTCAGCTGTTGACACAGTTGATTCCGTGAAGTATCTGGGGGTAATAGTACAAAGCAACATGAAATGGGACATGCACATAACTTCCGTCATAGGCAAGACAAATTCTAAATTACGATTCATCAGGTCGTATTTTGAGGAATTGTAATGCCATACAAAGAAGATAGCGTATAAAACACTAGTGCGTCCGCATTTGGATTACTGTTGTGGGGTTTGGGATCCGTATCGCAAGGTTCTGATTGATTTAGTGGAGAGGGTACAGAGGAGAGCCACTCGATTCATGACAGCCCTTATGAAAGCGTCACAGAATTGATACATAGATTGGGCTGGGATAGTTTGGAAGACAGATGACGTAGCTTGCGTTCGAATTTATTGGAGTCTTGCGACCAGAAACCAAATAATAATAATAAAAAAAAACAATTATTGGAGAATATGCGAAAAAAATTAAATTTCGAGTACAATGAAATACTTCTTCCTCCAACCTATTTAGGTCGCAATGACAGGAGGGATAAGATTAGAGAAATAAGATGCCGTACTGATGCTTTTATGTATTCCGTCTTTCCTCGCACTATTCGGGATTGGAATACGCGGGTTTAGGATTGGTGCTTGGCACCCTCTGCCACCCACAATGTTTGTGATTTGCAGAGTATGGATGTAGATGTAGATGTAGAGAATAATAGCACATAGCTTTTGACATTATTATACTGCTAAACGTTCTTAATACGTGTACAAAATTTCAGACGCTTGGAAGTGGGTAATTAAATCACTTCTATCTGCCCTATTCCTAACATTCCACCCTCCGATTCATAGAATATTTTTGTCCATTCTTATGAATTTTCTCTGAACAGCCCCCACCTGGAGATCTGATTGGGGGACTATTTCACCTCTGGAATATTTTCTTAGGAAGAAGCCAATATTCCATATGTAATTTGAGAGGATTACATGGTTTGGGAATACCCTTTTTTGTCTTTAATGCGGTGCCTTCCTGTTGCCGTCTGCATACCCATGCATCACTTCTGATTTATCCATCCTTAGCGGCCATTTCCAACCGAAAAGGCAAGACGGTGCCCTGAACCATTCCACGCTCTTTGGCTTTCCTTTCAGGAGGAGGCCGTTGACATGCAGTGGGCGACACCTTATACCAGGAATCATTCACTTACCGAATACTCGTCCGTTCAAACGTTTTACATCATGTGACATTTGGGTGGAAATGGCTAATATCATCTCTCCCAAACCCTTACATCCAAAAGATTCATTATGGGCTGTTCAGGAGAAGTTTCCAGATGATATTGGATAATTAAAAGAAACAAATATATCTGTGCAAGACAACTTGCAGATATTAAACGAACGCGGAATTAGTACGGCCGCAAAGTTGTCAGAACTGCGGGATGAAATGACAGAAATGAATCATGACAAACAAGGGAAGAAACGCTTAGAAAATTCACAAATTTCGTTGAATGGACGCATCGTGCAAATCGAAGTTCGGGTAGAAGAAAACCAAAGGTAGACCACTGCGGTGGGAAAAAGCAAATTGTAAAGTAATGACAGGCCCGAGAGTGCTACAAACAGTATTAGACTTAATACAAAAAATTCTGAAAGGATTTAAATATTTATTTCAGTGTTAAGGGAATTCCCGAACCACTGAAGATATTAGCGGTAAGACAAACTTTGCATCCAGATGAAAGGCGGTACTTCTATGTCACGTGCACAAATGAAGCCACGTAAGCCAACTTTCAAGAAGTATTTCTGAAATTATTATGCAGAATACCAGAAAAAAATGAATTTCCCAATAAGGGAGGGGCAATAACCACTTACACAAACAAAACTATCATGACAGTTAAAAAGCCCAATGCATTGGAGGCGCTTCGTTTCCTCTACCCGAGGCACGCTAGAAACCTGCTAAAATCCTGTTTTTGTAAATATATTGGAGAAATTCTTGGAGACGTTGGTGGCAGATTCTGACAGAGAAACATGTTTAAGTGACAGTGAGGTCCCGGCAAATCTCTGTCACCAGAGAGAACCTACTTTTAAAAATAAGCCCTCTTTGGATGGAACAAATGTCCAACATCATCCAGATAATACAATATATTTGGAATAGAATTAACGGGAGAAAAATCGTCCGCCGTATAGGAACAACAATTCCGTAAATGCTGTCTGCCGGCAGAAGGCAAGGTACCTGGACGCAGTACACTGAAATCAACAGGAAGGATAGACAGGCAGAATGCGTTTAATCTCTAGGGTGCTTTAAGTTAAGGGACGACGATGCTGGTGTAAAAGAGGCTGGTGAATCAGGGTAGAATAATAACTGAATGAACGACGCTACCCAAGGATGGTAATAAGCGAAAGAAGATGACTGACAGACTTCCAGTCTCAGCACATAATGGAAGCAAGGTCAAATTGGCTCAGTCATTGGTCTTTGTGTGTGGTGTAAGATGTAAACGGAGCGTTATGGAACGTCGCATCTCAGATACGGCATAAAAGAGAAAATTTTATCCGGGCAGAAACATAGCGCTTTCTGATCATCAGCTGAGCCTACAGATTTTTGAGCTTACAGAATCGACGATAACAAGGATTAGGAATGAACGCGTTATTATATATGTTGATTCGAACAGGTCAAAAGTTAGTGAGATGTGTTTTCTAACCACTGGATGAAAGTTGTCAGGCGTTAAGGTTAATGGGGGCTTAACACTTTAACCTGAACTTTGAAAAAATAAGATTTTGACAATGTGTAGCCTGCTGGTACCTTAAATATTTAAGAAATCGGACGCCACGAATTCGTATTAAACCCCAAATGCGAAGGGTAACTGAAATAAAGTCACTTGACACAGTTTCAGAGTAACACAATACTTATATTCTTGATAAAGTTCACTCGTACATTGTCGGTACCAGATACGTCGATAAAGCATCGAACAACAGTTTCATTGAAGATTACGGGTTAAGCACATTCATACGAGAAGACAAACTCACTAAGTCCCCCTAACACTAGTGAGTACACTACTACTGCATGTTGGACTTTGCCGAAACCGCTACCGCTCGGAGCAGTTCGCGCCGCTGACTAGCGTGAAGTTATGCCATCACTTTCCGGCGAGAGAATGAGACAAATCATGGTGGCTGTATGGCCTTTTATAAGCTTGCCATGACCTGTGACGTCAGTAACTTTTTTCTTTAATTAATATCTCCTAAAGTACATAATAGCTTAACTTGCAATTTTTACAAGGGTTTTCTATGATAATGTTCTATCTGTTTTAATTTAATTTAGCATCCAAAAGGATTTCTATAAGCTTAACGTTCAAGTCTCATAATTCAGCGGTTGGCCGAATTTTTACGCGAAGTTCATTTTTTCTCTTAGTTAAAACTGCTAATTAAACTTTCCCAAATTAGTTAATTTTACTATTAAAATACTTGTGACAATGCTAACTATAGCTGGCGATAAAAGATCAGCTGTAGCTTTACTCAATTCAAAGATATTTCAAATCTTAGATTTTTACTTTCCTGATCGCGTGTTTCAAAACGTGAACAAACCAAAATATCTCTTAAAATAAACTTTTCCCGATATGATAAATACACTTTGAAATGATTACGAGTATAATGATGAGTTTTCACTGTGGAAATGAATACAGGAAAATTCCTTCAAGTTGACAATTACTCTTCTCGAAATTTCTAAGTCCAGCATAAGCGACTTCACAATCGATCTGTATACTATTTTAGTGCTGGGGATGGCTAGTGGGAGTGCTTTTGGTGAACTAAAGGGTGCCTTACAAAGTATGGCAGGCAGCTAGCGATATAAGGTTACTTAGTGATGAATTATATTAAGATCACTAAGAGTCCTAATGTAGGAACAAGATAAATAAGTTTCCCAAATCACTGGAGGCAAATGCCGGGATGCTTCCTTCAAAAGGCCATGGCCGAATTCCTTCCCATTCCTTGCCTCCCATCCTTACCCGTCTCTAAAGACCTCGCTGTTAAGAGACGTTAAGCAGTTAAAAAAAAGGTAAATAAATACGTATGCCACGAAAAACAGAGTTTTCTCATATTCGAGAATTAGCAAGAATGAAATTAAAAAGGAGTGATTGTCAGTAAGGTTTTTTTTTTAAAAAAAAAAACATCTTAACGTCTCTTAACAGCGAGGTCTTTAGAGACGGGAAAGGATGGGGGGCAAGGAATGGGAAGGAATTTGGCCATGGCCTTTCGAAGGAAGCATGGAAAACCCAAATCTGGATGCCCGAACGGGGATTCGAACCGCCGTCCTCCTGAATACGAGGCCAGAACGCTAACCGTTACACCACCACGCTCGGTTTGTCCGTAAGAATTAGAGTTGTGCAAACGCTGTCTTGGTCCGCTCGGTTTGTCGCTGCTAGCGCGACTTCTGCCGGCTAAATGCCGGAAATACAGTACAGAGGACTGAGCTTGGACGTAAGCTCGAGCCTGACAGTAGGCTCGGTCTGTTATTTGCGTGCTGCGTGGGGACGAAACCACGCTGGTACTCGACCGGTACAATCGGAACATCCACGAACTGCATAGCAGTCTTAAAATCGCTAAATCGAAGAATGAAGTAACTAAAAAATTAAAAAGTGGAGAGTATATATGTTTTAATATTATTATTTTCTATGAGCTGTTGTATCATTTTATAAGATCGTATGCGATTACTTTCGGAAAATTCTGATACTTAAAGATCGGGCAAAACTCTATGTTACCTTTAAGTAAAAGTCGGCAGATTGCACCACATTACAACATTTCTATGGCGATGTTCAGCCATTTCATAAAAAGTGGAACAACCTTTCCCCTGAATATATGAATGATCTTTTGGCTATTAACAATCATTTATTAGAGTGATATCAGTTATGTCATTAAAATGAAAGCAATGATGTTTATTAAAGATACAAATCCTAATAACACATCACATATATTTGAATCCTCCATAGAAATCATGAGGCACTAAATTTGGATTAGAGAATGCTTTATGTATATCAGTAATTATAGATAACTTATTTAGATAGATAGATAGATATGTTCACTTTGATCCCATGTGAGAATAATCTCGGGGATGTGGAACAGTACATACACTTATTTGTAATGTCAATATTACTATATAATTGATAATGTTATTATATATTGACAACAAGTTAGCTACAATCCATTAGTATAACCAATATTTCCTGTTATCTACAAATACAATCCCGAGTTAATTAATACTTATTATGTGGAACAGTGTATACACTTGTTACCAGCATCTAATAATCAGTTATTTTCTTACAACCAGTAACCATGATAAGTTTCACTGTAATTTGCGACTACATATTATATCATGTTAGTTGCTATTTATGTGGAACAGTACACACACTTATTAACAATATCAATTATATTACCAACAACTCATAAGGAGTCAATTACTTAACAACCTGTTAGTATGATAATTTTTCACAGCAGTTTTTGAATGCATGCTATCCCATGTTAGTTACTATATATGAGTGGAATTTTGTAAACACAATAATTACTTAAATTGTCAAAAGTTTCAACAGAAAGAAAAACCATATATCATGTTAGTAATTGTGGACAACTTTGTCACCTTCCCCTTCCATACACCATATATACTATTTTATCAGTCATTCTTAGTTACCAAATTCCAAGAAGAAAATTCTTTCACAGAGTAAAATGGGTTCTGAAGCAGAAACTCTTTCAGTTTGGACTTAAAGTAGTTGGGTTTTTGTAGGTAACATTTAATTTCTGTTGGTAAGACATTGAATAAGGAAGCTCCAGTAAATGTTAACCCTCTCTGTACAATTGACAGTGATTTGTAATCCTTGTGAATATTATATTTATTCCTAGTATTATGGCTATGTATGTCAGCATTAAGATTGAAGTGTTCAGGATTTTCCACTACAAATGATAATACAGAGTATACATACTGTGCTGGCATGGTTAGAACACCCAGGCTTTTAAACAGATTTCTGCACTGACGTCCATGGGTTTGCTCCACAAATAGTTCTTATAGCACGCTTTTGCTAATTTAAATACCCTTTGTGCTTGTGACGAGTTTCCCCAGAATGAGATGCCATAAGTGAGCAGGGAATGAAAATATGCAAAATATACTAACTTTCTGGTTTCTATATTAGCTATTCTAGATATTACCCTCAGTGAGAATGTTGCAGAATTCAGTTTTTTAAGAAGTTGTTGAATATGTTGTTTCCAGTTCAATTTGTTATCTATATATACACCCAGGAATCTTGTGAAACTGCTTTCATTGATTGTTTTCCCTTCTGATATCACATTATAGCTGTCCTTTGTTTTATTTTTTGTAACAAACTGAAGTAACTGTGTCTTTTCTACATTAAGTATTAGTTTGTTGGCATTAAACCACCTATTAATTTTCTTTATAACATCATTTGCTATGTTTTCGAGGTTTTGTGCTGATGGATCTTTCAACGATATGCTAGTATCATCTGCAAAGAGCACTATTTGTTCATTATCACCTAGTATATGTGGAAGATCATTTATATAGATTAAGAACAGCAGAGGGCCAAGAATTGAACCCTGAGGCACACCACATTTAACTATACCCCATTCTGAGTTTATAACATCTCCTGTATTAGCATCTTTCAGTGATACACATTGCTTTCTATTTTCCAGGTATGATTTAAACCAAAGTCCTGGCTTACCACTAACTCCATAGTGATCTAATTTACCTAGTAGAATATCATGATCAACACAGTCAAAAGCCTTAGCAAGATCACAGAATATACCTAGGGAATTTAGTTTTTTATGCATTGATTCCAGTATGTTGTTTACAAAAGCAAAAATTGCTGAATCTGTTGAAACGCCTTGTCTAAAACCAAACTGTACTTTACTGAGTAGGTCATTCTTTTGTAGATGTGCATACACCCTTCTGTACATTGCTTTTTCAAAGATTTTTGAAAATGCTGGTAGAAGTGATATTGGTCTGTAATTCTCAATCTTTGAGGTATCACCCTTTTTATAAAGCGGTTTGATTATTGACTTCTTGAGTGAGTCAGGGAAGATACTTTCTTCAAAAGAACTATTACAAATGTGACTAATAACTCTACTAATGCTGGTGTTACATTGTTTCATTACATGGGTTGAAACCTCATCATAACCAAATGAATTTTTATTTTTGAGGGATTTAATAATTTTTTCAATTTCATTTTTACTGGTGGGAAATAGAGACATAGGTGCTGCTTTTGGTGACAAGGATTTAAGTATTGCTATAGCATCCATATTCCCAATACATTTTCCTTTTATTTTTTCAGCAACTGTTAAGAAGTATTTATTGAAAGCACTTCCTACATACGAGGGGTCATTTACAAGTTTATCATTAATGCTTATAGATATAGGTTTATGTTCAAGGGATGATACAGTTGTTTCTCTTTTAATAATGTTCCAAACACTTTTTATCTTATTATCTGAACTACTAATCTCATCGTTTATGGCCAAACGTTTAGCTTCTTTTACTACTTTGGTTAAAATTCTACAGTAAGTTTTGTAATGTTGTCTGAGAAGCATATTATCAGTATTCCTAACTTTTACATACAATTCCCTTTTATGTCTGCAAGATGTTTTGATACCAACTGTAACCCAATTTTTGTTTACTCGTTTTTGACCAATTGGAGCTAGTTTTGTAGGGAGACACCTTTCGTAAATTTCCAAAAACCTTTGGTGAAAGTAATTGAATTTATTATTTACCCCTTTTAATTTATAAACAGTGCTCCAGTCCTCATTGAGAAGTTCATCATTTAATGTTTTTATTGAATTGTTCTTTAATGGCCTAACTCTGACAAATCCTTTCTTTTTGTTATTTTCATTTCCCACAATATCCAAAGTAATTATTTGAGCATTATGGTCTGACAAACCATTTTCCATTGGAATTGTTCCATTTATTTCTAATTTATTGTGTTCTACAAAAATGTTATCAATAATGGTACTACTATCTTTTTGTATTCTAGTTGGGAAATTTACAGTTTGATAGAGATTGAATGATCTAAGCATTCCTAGAAGATAATCTGTCTGGTTACATTCTACAGCAAAATTTATGTTGAAGTCTCCACAGAGGATAATTTCCCTTTTAGTTCGTGATAAATTTAGTAGAACCGCTTCAAGTTTATTACAAAATTTACTGAAGTCTCCTGTGGGAGCCCTATAAACTGTCAGCACTATAAGATATTTGTTTTCTAATTCTAACTGTGTTGCACAACATTCAAAATCTTGTTCTATACAGTATTTACTTACATCTAATGATTTTGTTTCAGTATTTTCTGTTACATATATTGCTGCACCACCCATTCTCATCTCTGACCTGCAATAACATGAAGCTAATCTATATCCAACAAATGGGAGGAGACATATTTCAGAATTCTTCAGATGATGTTCTGTCAGACATACAATATTTATGTTAATATTCAATGATTTTTGGGTTTCTTCTATAGATATTATCAACTCATCAAGTTTGCTTGAGATACCCCTAATGTTCTGATGGAACAAAGCTATTTTAGACTGACATTCTTTATTTTTGACTGTAATATCATTATGTACATTTCTTAAATAACTCTTCCTACTCTTGACGTTTGGCCTAAAAAAGACTGAGTCCTACCACCAATTACCACTGGGATGGGGTTCACATCCAACCTGCCTCTCCTGATGCTACTGGCAATCAGTTGCGTTAGCTTCTGCTTGCCCCGAACATTCAGGTGGAGTCCATGGGAGGTATGGTCACTCCGTGTTATGCAAGAAACATCTATCAGACCAATGTGTGTTCGGTCAGCCTGACACAATGCACGCTTCAGATCTGCCTGTGTACGCTGTACATGACCACGCATCCAGGGTTGATCATAACGTTTGAAGAGGTCAACAAAACCAACATTGGTGTGAGTGGTGTTTTTAGCAATGTTGTCAATGTCTGTTTCAACACAATAATTGAGATTTCTGGACAGACTATTTCCAGGACCCCCAACAATAATTATATGATCCTCTTTAGTAAGATCTTTCCCCAGGTTTGAAATTTCATCCACAACATTGCCAAGTTCTGCATTAGGCTTAAATATACCGCACACCTCAACATCAGAGCCCAGGCTTGACTGTAACATTGCACTTAAGCCTCTACCGTGACTACTTCCAAGCAATAACACCTTCTTGGATTTCTTTTTACGCGCTTTGCACAATGTGTGCTTTTTTACAGCTTTGTTGCAATGAGACAGCCCTGCTGTGGTATCTGATACATCCTCAGTTAGATTCTCCAACACCCCAAAAGCATTCGAAACTTCCAACTGAAAATTTGTAGAATGCAGGTCCTGGTGTTTCCCTCCAGTTTTGGCTGTAATCCACTCTAATTCCTTAACATTTAATGCTGCTTTTTCAGCCTTCAAAACATTGAGTTCTTTAGTTAATTCAGCCAATGTGGATTCGAGACAAGAGATCCTACTTTCTAGTTCCCTCTTTTCCTTGCTACTTTTGCAAGTCGAACAACTCCAAGGGGAGTGAAGCGCATTTTCAGCTTCCATGTAGCAACATTTCGGATGAAAACGAACTCCACAATCATTACAGCTGTTTCCCTGCTTTACAACCCTGCGACAGCCACCACACTTCATGCTCATTGACATATTATACAAAACAAAATATGAGCCCTTGAAGAGAATTGAAACTTAACCTATAAATACCTTTCCTTATTTTGCAATATAATTTGCACAAGTCACACCTTTCTCCTTTTACCACGCAAGCAAACCAATTTTAACAATAAACCTGTTAGTAACTCCTTGTTTCCTTCACTGATAAATATTAATTCCCTTTAAAGGGTAATAGTATAATGTAAACAAGACACACGTGTTTCAAACTTGTCGAACCAAAACCTTTTTCAACTACTTAAACTATGATACTTTTACTACACAGTGTTACTACACTCAAATTCGCTAAACACACCACCAGATAAATATTTCTACACGTTATTTAATATTAAAAGTAGTTTAAAAGAGCTGGTATCAAATCACAACTTCCGCGAGTAAGGAACCAGAGATGATGGATCTATGTTATGGTTTTCGTTACACTGTGATTTGATCTCATAGTTTGTAATACCTCCGTTATATATGTTTGCCAAACAATTACAGGTTTCACTTCATGGCTACGGATATTCAATTTTTAGAACATACAAAAAATGATGGCAGTAATAATTGATATACTGTAGATTCGAGAATGCCCCTGCCGTAGAATCTTTTCCAGTTTTCTATAACGTACCATCGTTGTTGCGCGGCAAGGGCGAGGAAAACATCAAGCGCTATTCCTGCATTGCCCGCCGAGTCTTTATTTGTCCGCCGAGCCTTCGTTTGTCCACCGAGTCTTCGTTTGACCACCGAGCCTGGGGAAGCACCAGCGGTCACAGTTCGCCCGGGTGGACTGTGGAGGGGACTAACTCAGGCTGCCGCGTGAAACCATTAGCGCGCGCAGTATGGTTAGCGCGCCTTGCGTTACAGCTCTTCCAGCGAGTATAAACACGGGCGCTGGCCAATTGAACCCTCACTCTGTGTTTATCAGTAGCCAGGTCAAGTAGCTGAAGATGTCGCAGGCTTATTCTGACGTTGATTCTGATCCTGAATCATTCTAAGTACTTTAAGCAAAATCCTTGCATTTCATGAGAAGGTGCACCATAACGCGAATAGAGTTAGCAATTATGTTAAAGTACGTTCCAAGTTCCAGTTAGATTTTGCAGGAATAGGCTTTCCTGTAAAACTTCTTTTTTTAAATAATAATAATAATAATAATAATTGAGAAGCAAACTCCTAAATATTCGATCAATGTCTATGTAGTGGAACAAGTTGGTATATTACGTAATGTTGTAGATCATGCTGCAGTCAAGTGCGGATACCATATTAACATATTGATTACAGAGGGTGAAGATTAATTTTCCGTGATATTGATTGCTCAAGGGTGTTGCTGTTAGAGTCGATCTACATGCGAAGAAGACAAAATTTTAAAGTTTAGGGATTTTGTGCACCAATAGCGTGCACCATTCGTCATTTAAAAGGACTTTTAATGCTTGTTGAAACCCTTTGATACTTGCATACCTGACCCCAACGCCTCTCACACAATTGTAGTCCAGGAATACAACCCTTTTTCTGCGTCATATCAGGTCGTTTGCGCATATGTCCTTTAGCTGTACTGATTCGACTCATTCTTGGGGGAAACACCTGAGAAGTGGCTAGTAGAACAAGTCGTTAAACTGGCCCATGACGTTGATGAACTGTACAAGGGGGTTACTCCTCTTACAATGACAGCTGATCAAGAAGCACAATTCAGTCATGCAACGGTATGCCATACATGTGGGAAAGGCATTGCACCAGGGACCGGTAAGTTTTGCGATAATTACCACATGACAGGTGATTTTAGAGGTGTGAACTTTATCTTCTCTGCTTCAAGGGTTCATATTAATATCGTTCATATTAAAATTGTGCCGATGATAAGCAGTATTCCTACGAAGAAGACCTTTCTGCACCGTACATCCGTATGAAATATGATAGTTACAACATTTTATCATTATGGACCATCTCCTTAACAATAATCAGGTCGGAAGCAAAATTCCACATTCGTTTAAGCTCCTCCAACGAATGTTGTGTCAAAATTGTTGCTTTTTGTGATTTTGTATCTTTAGTCAATGTGAAAATTTAAACGCGTTGGTCACTTTTTAATAGTTTGACTCTCTAGCACAGAACATCTGTAAAGCACGTGTAGTTTCCAATGGATTAATGCTAACATAGGATAGTACGTTTTCGTATTGGGAAATCTATACTTATAATAAACTGTAAGGAGGAAAAAGGAAACATATTTGAGATATTTTAAAAAACTGAGTTTGGAATACTGTTAATAAGCTACAGAGAACGAATCGATCGCTTTTTTAAAAGTTGTTTCGATCTTTCTGTCTACAACTTTGGATGAACGTGATTCTCATGAAAAATTCTGGTCGGAATTTGATGGGGTTTCATTTAATGTACAACCCATGTTCTCGCAGGTGAAATAGGGTTGTTTCATTTTGATACGACGTCAAAACGATGAGAAAGTAAAAAAAATAGTGTCAGTTTTTCAATGAACGAGACTCGCACAAAAACTACAGGTTGGATTTTGATGGGTATCGTTTAATAAGCAGCCCAGAGTCTCGCAGGTAAGGTAGGGTATGTCTCATTGTGATGTGATGTCGAAAAAATGGGAAATTAAAAAAAATTGTTTCAGTTTCCCGTTGAATGCGATTCACTCAAAAATGTCTAGTCGGATTTTAATGGAGTTTCGATTAATCTAAAGTGGCTGGTCCCGCGGTTAAAATAAGATGATATTCTTTTTGGGGTGGTGTTAAAAATGAGAAATGTGGACTAAATTTTGCTTGAATGCGATTCACTGTGTTTTGATTAGTGTTAGCCCTTGGTCCCGCGGGTAAAATAACTTCGTTTCAATTTGATGTGATATCTTAAGTGAGAAATATAGGCTAATTCATAACCTATTGCTGGATTTTCATGGGGTCTCAATTGATATATAACACTTGGTCCCATGAGTTAAATAAAGTATGTTTCAATTCGATGAGACATCGTAATGCGATTCACGCAAAAACTATATTGATATGATGTCGGAAAACTGATAAATTCACCAAATTAGTATAAATTTTTCTTTGAACGAGATTCATTAAAAAACTACAGGTCCAATTGTGATGGGATTTCGATTAATATTCAGCGCTTGATCTTATAGATATAATGGGGTATGATTCATTTTGATGTGACGCTAAAAAAATGAGAAATTTAGGATAAATTTTCGTTGAATGCGATTCTCCCAAAAACTGTTTGTAGATGTTTGATCGGGTATTGATTACTCTACAGTCCATGATCTCGCAGATAAAAAACGTTGTTTCAGTCGGATGTTATTTCTGAGAGCTAAGAAAGTTACCAAGCTTCCAGTTAAAAACATTTCACTAAAAAAAAAAATACTGGTCGGAATTGGATAAGGTTTCGTTTAATGCAACGCCAATCATCGCACGGGTAAAGCAGGATATTTTACATTTTAATGTAACGTCGAAAAATCATAAATTTAGGATAATTTTTCGTTAAACACGATTCACCCAAGTACTTTCGGTTTTATACTAATTTGATTTTGATTACTGTATATTCCTAGGTCTCACGCGAAAGGTATCGTATGTTTCAATGTGATGTGGCATTTTAATGCAGTAATTTAATTTTTCGTAGCTACATAGAGTGGCGGATTTGCGAATTTCCGAGGCGATGCAAAAATATTGAGATTGCCGCACCGTCAGACATGAGTCTGCCACCCTAGGCAGTAGAGAAATATGTATACATTCACATGAACTTGCCTTTTATCGCCCCTACAAACATGATTTTTCCGCCCCCGTGAAGTTGCCGCCAGAGGTACGTGTCCCGGTTGACCCTCTCCCTGCTCCCCTTATATCCAGCACTGGATCCCAATACGAGAGACTTGCTTTGTGGAAAGTTGTCACAGAGTGAGTCATAGATTTTAGTTTATTTTTAGCTGAACGCAATCCACGCGAAACCTCTGGTCGATTTTGATAGAGTTTAGTTTTGATAAATGGACAGCTTATGGTACCGCTGGTAAACAGGGTTCACAGTATTTTAACTAGTAAAGCTTGTAATGAATTACTAAGTACAGAGTGTCAGTGTTATTAGATACCGAGTGCGCGTACAGTGATACGTGACGGAACAAAGCGCCCAGATTTACACGTACGATGGGTGCCCAAACCTTCTACCTGCCTCAGGCTTTCGATGGATTTATTGCTCATCATGAATAGCTAAGGTTCACTTTCCATTTGGGCACGTTTTGGAAAAGACCGGCAAAGTGCCGTTAGCTAGTGCCGGTGACCGAAAAAAGTCCTTAGTGCCGTTTCTCAGTAAAGAGTTGCACTCGAAAAGTGGTGGGGGACGATCCAGCCAATAAAGAATCTCACCCAGGGGCGTAGCTACTATGGGGCTAGGTGGTGCAGTGCACCGGGGCCCTCACGCTCAGGGGGCCCCCAAGCATACCTCAAGGGGCCCCTAAGTGCACCTCTAGGGGCCCTCAAGCGAAGTTGAGAGGGCAAACTAGCGACCTTTTTCCGTCGTCTAAGGGGCCCCTGAGAACACAGGAGCCCCTCACTAAGGGCCCTCGCTGCTCAGGGGGGCCCCAACCACTGATCAGGGGCCCCTATTCAAGGGCCCCCATTCTCAGTTCAGGGGCCCCTACCAGCACACAAAGCAAAAAAAAAAGGTCGTCCGTCTGGCCTGAGGGCCCAAAATAAATTTTTTGCACCGGGGCCCTTGTTGACCTAGCTACGCCACTGATCTCACCAGCAATATTATTAACGGTTTGGCGGTTTTTGTTTATCTGTTGAGCCTACCAGGAGCGGTCATCTTCACGGGCAGAGCTGTGATTCACCGAGTGTCATACGCCATATCGAAGTGCGAAGCGTACAGAGTTTTCTCGAAGCAGAGGAACGGATGAAGGAACATTCAGGTTCGGATCGTCATCTGATACAGCAGCAAACAATCTTCACCACTCTTTCTGGGCGGCGCAAGCCAGCTCGCCGTCTCGGCAGGCCAGGCTGTCGGCTGTGTACAACAGGCCCCCTGTGTTGCTATTCTGGTATGTGTGGGTCCTGACCACGCATGCGGCGAAACGGTAAATCTTAGTTCACGATGGAAGCTTATGCAATCTGTTCTACCCTGCAAACAACCCTGAGAAATCTCAAATTGCTCTACCTGTTTAAAAATCAGAGACATTCGACAATGTCTAATTGTTCATATTTTAATAAAATAAACTTTATGTATATTTCATCATGCTCATGTTTTAATAAATTCAATTAAATTGTAAACCTATTAAGTCCAATATTATGTCATGTGACTAGCTTAAGATTTGTAATCATTAATAATATTCAAATTTGACATTTTTTAAATTATCAGAACAGAATGATCGAGAATTTACTATCGTCAATAGTAGACAGCACAAGCTGATAAATATAAGAATTTTTCCTTAAACGCAATAACATAAAAATAACTGGTCGGATTTTGATAGGTTTTTCAGTCCGTGTTTCCGAGTATATAATAGGGTGTGTTACATTCTGATTCGATGTCGAAAAGCTGAACATCTATTTTTTCTTTTTATATAACAATTGGTTAGCTTTTGAGGGGGTATCGATTGATGTATAGTCCGTGCTCCCATGAGTAATGTAAGTTTTATTTTAGTGTAACATTGATAAGCTAAGGGGTTAAAATAAAGGTGCTTGAAAGTTAGTATCAGTTTAAAACGTAACTTACTTCTGTAATAGAAAATGTTTATAGAGATTTCATATTTCGAGAGGCATCATATAATTCGGAGGAATGAAGTGTCTGTTTATTGTGGACATCCTTCACACAAAAAGAAGTTGCATTCAGTGACCTACAGGAGCTGTTGATCATAATGTTCTTCTTCATTTAGTATTAAGAGCGTGGTTTGTAGTCTTCAACGCAAACGAAGTTGTGGGCAGCTGCTTGTACGAAATATTAATGTTTAGTAAACATTACTGTTTACTTTTACTTTTGTAGTGTTTAAAATTAGGTTTGCTCACTTATTTCTTGACATCTTCTTATTCAAAACAGCCGCATCTGCCACAACGATATTATCATGCAATTAACCTGGCGCCTAAACAACAATTGTTAAGTTCTTAATGCAATACAGAAATTATATTTCTTAATTCTCGGCTCAAAAATTTTCTTTACCATTACATCGGTTATTAACACAAGTTACCATAAATTCTCACATGTACTGTATCTTTGACTATATTGTATATAACTTCAGTTTTTTTGTATGGCTTATGACAAGTGTAACTTGTCATACGAAAAGGATTCGTACAGAATTTAGTACATAAAGCATAGAACATACTACTTATGAACATTTTATGCATCAAGAAATATTAATGATACGATACGATATGTGATTTATGGAGGTTGTAGCTCCCTGATACTTCCTGCAAATTCCTGGGAAATGAATAAAAGCATAAAGATAGTAGTAATGTGTGTGGAACGCAGAGGGTGATATTTGTGATTCCGTATTTGCGTTTGCTTATTTCTTTTGTTGTATTTATTTAATTTCATCCATGAAACAATCACTGTATAAGCTTCTCGTTCTATTTATTGATTACAATTTTCACTCTTTCGTATTTGCCAAATATATTGTCTTTACGACACGCAAGAGGAGGAATACCCAGAAAATTCTGATCATTTATATATAGAACGAATGTATGAAGTCGTACCTACGGATGTGTTGGAACAAAGGAATGGAATTCCTGGATTAACAGAAATTTGTAAATTTGGTAATGAAGGCTGCATATTACATAATGCTAGAGTTATATTATAAGAGCGATAATCGCGGAAATATTTTTAATATCCATATTTTAAGAAAAGTGAAATAATATTTTGTCGTTAGTTTTCCAGGGAGAGAACGCTTTGTTACCTATATCTAGCATTTTAAATTGGAAGGTTGAAAACAAATTTAAACGACAGTACACAAGAATGTTTCTTTTTTACTAAGATGTGACTGTTTTTCGAATTAATTGTTTTCCTAAAAAGAAGCTTTTATTGCACCATCATGTGAGCATCAAATATTTTTTAATAAATGCATTTAGCTTCTTAGATAATTCATTGAAATAAGTAACTGATCACACGTTTGTAAATTGTTAGGAAATTATCAGGTAATACCAATTAAATCTGTAGTATGAAACCGGGTATATATATGCAAATTCCAGAATCAGTAACGGGTAAATGTGAAGGAGGACGAAAATCGTATATGATTTCATGAGGTCAGTGTAGAGTTATTGGCCTTGAGAAAAATTACCATTGATGTCAATAAAAACAATTTTGAAAAGTAATATGAAATCGTTATAAAACCTACAACTGTTATTCCGTTCAGGATTTCAGTGTTTATCAACCATCTTAACAGATAACCCGAGGACCACTGGTGGTCCGCGAAGATAGTTCAGGTGATTCGCAGGAAGAATATTATAAATTTAGATACCGTATTCGTACTGTATAAAGCTATAAGCGAGTATAAATTTTAAGCTCAACTTCTTAATAGCTACGAATATTTCAATGACCAGGCAAAAATCCAGGATGAGGGTAGGACAACATTATTCTTATGATAGTCTGTTCATTTCCAGTAGGCATAAAAAAGAGCGCCGTTCATCTAAGTATTAAGTAAATGACCGTCTTGGTGAGAGCCTTGTAGAAGGTGTAAGGGATCGCTGTACGTGGTAGGGTAGCTAACATCAAAGTGGTGAATTAAACAAAAATTAAAGGTGTAAGGTCTAGGAACTGGTCAATATGCAATTGATTTATTATGCAATTTTAATATTTCAGTTCCAGTTTCATAACTGTGTTTCCATAGGAATTCAAGAACATGCTTTTAAATTTAATATGTTATAATGGTACAACAAATATGTCCTATAATTTAAAAATATGAGATAAAAATTAGGTCCATATAAGTTAGTGTTCCACAGCATTATTTTTGTCAATTTACTGGTCCTCGTGTTCAAAAAGGTTGGGAAACGTTGATATATAGTAATATAAACCTGTGACGAGGCTGTGTCAGTTTGTTTGGACGAAAAAGGTACTTAAGAGATTTTGATAGGGTTTTACTCAGTTTGAAAGCTAACGGTGTGACTTGAAATTTGGGTTTGTTTTATGATGCTACGTCACCGGTCGCCGGGGCATGAAATTAAACTCTCATCTGAAGATTAAATTCTTTTACACATACTCCAGCATAAGGTAAAAACAACTATTCAGATTTTGACGGGTTTTAAACAGTTTGGAAGCTCAGCGTCTAGACTAGAATTTAAGATTTTCTTCGCGCTAATTTAATTGCGGACGGGGCAGAAAATTAATATCTGATCAAAAAAGTAAAAAAGAAATATGATGCTATCCTAACTCCATCTGTTGTTTCTTTCTATAAGTAGCGGGTAATCAGTCTCTAAACAGGATAGATGCATCCAACCTGATGAGGAATGAATGGGAAGAGAAATGGGAAAATAACAAAGAAACAAAAGGAATATGGCATCGGGCTATAAGTAATAATATCAACAAGAAGCCATGGTATGCAACAAAAGATTTAAGCAGGAAAAAGATAACCCTGATCAACAGATTACGCATAGGACACACCCTATTAAATGATAAAAACTACATGATGAAAATCATTGAGTCGCTGAACTGAATCAGATGGGATGCAGTGGAAGATATAGACCATTACATTCTTAGATGTGTTGAATAAAACGAGATCAGAAAAGAACTAATAAGAAAATCCCTCAAAATTTCATACACAATATCCGTGATGACTAATCTTTCAGACCCAGTCACAAAAGTGATCAACAGCATATATAAGTACGTCGCAAAAAGTTTAATATAAAGTGATGATAACAAAATAAAACTAAAAACTAGTACCCCTACCCTTTGTTCCTGGCAAGATTAATCCAAGGCTAAATGCCAAAATAAATAAATAATAATAATAATAAAAAAAACAGGATAGATGACTTTATCGCAGCCTTGTCGCCGAATTAGTGGTGCGACAATGCTAATCGCACACGAGGAAACTACTTAAATTAATGATGATAAATTACAAGTATACGAAAAACGGCTGAGAGCATCTTTCGTCCACGTAGACAGCGTCTCGGGCAAAAGCTATTTGTGTAATAAACTCAGCGAAAATGAAGTATCAAAATCTGACATTGTTAACTGGCCATTACTTGCATGCAAATTCTTCGTGCTAATGTTAACAATAATTAGTTATAGACAAATAGACTCAAATATATCACACTGAAAACACATAGCATAGTTAAAATTTTTGAATTTAGTTCCTCCGTTCTTTCTTATGTGCTGAAAACAAACTAATGTATTTAACAGCCACAAAATATGTCTTCATCCTCAAGTAAAATTTACGTCCATTCGTGAAAGCCACGAATTAATTGCACAACTAAATGGATGTCAGGTGCCACCATACACTTCAGTCCTACTTACTATTAGTTAGATAATTTTGAATTGTAAACAAATGTGTTTAGCACATTAAGCAAGATTGGGACCGGTGATTTTCTTAGCAGCTTCTGTATTTTGTATGGTATGCTATTATCGAATAAATTTTGCTATCGAAGATGAGATTTATTGCTGCAATACACACAAACGCAACAACGAAATATCTAGTTTTGCAGGATGGCCAGCTTTACTACAAGAAACCATGAGAGAATGTGGCATTGAAGGATAACGTAAAATGGAGTTGTAGAAGCCAAAAAGAAATAAAATCTAAATTTATGCCGGAATTACTAAACAAATCTAATTATTGTTATTGTCATTAAGGAGAAATATTGCCATTGCAGATTGCATCAAAAATATCTTCAATTTCGTTGGTGTTTTGAAATCTATCACTCTTACTCATACCAATTAGCCACTAGTTTTAGTCAGTTTTCACGGAACTTGTCGTGTTTAGAATAAAAATATGCAATTAAATGGTCTCGCAATTCAATCTAATCAAAATTTCGCATGATTAGTATTCCGCTGTTGCGCAACCAAATGCTGAAGTGATTTGTAAAGTAGATAAGCAGTGCTGAATCGTGTCGTAATAATTTGTCAACATCGAAAACTGTGAAACCGGATTCAACATAACCGTCAACGTGAATAAGTGCTGAAATCTCGAACAGAAATTATTCTATGAATACAGTATTAGCCTATAGGGAGAGAGTGTAAGGGTTGTGGGTAGCACCCAGTCGCGGGTGTCGGGTCCTACAGCGAGAGTTGCATAGGAGCGCTGCAGGCGCATGTTCGAGCATGACGTCATAGCGGGCGTGGCGCCTGCAAGATCGATAGAGGCGCCGTCCTTTGTCTCGCAATTCGTCCTGGACGGCTTCTTCAAACGGTTTCCAAACTTCCAATTATGACTGATCGTATTTTCAGGCAGTATTGTCAACAACAATGATCAACCAAGATCCAATTTTGTGGCACCAAAGCGACATCGAGAAAGAAGATCCTGCAAGTTGAGGTTTTGTTTTCTATTGTTACCAGAAAGAATTGTTTTCAGAGGATCTTAATCCATTGGACAATTGGCTACGCTATTGTTTCTCCATTCTAGTTATACATGCATCCCGTAAATTATTTCTTTTAGTCGTATCTCTCATGCATTTCTTACCTGTATTATAAACAAAGCCAAAGAACTGGACGATAATACCGCTGTTATTGATAAAGAATATTTCTTAAACGGTATTATTATTTATTTTGCGTTTCCGTAACATCTCCATCTATTTAGCTTCTCTCAGATCAATTTATTAGATCCTCTTCCAGATTAGTATTTTTGTTGTTTGGTACAGTACATCATACGAATATCTCTTTAAATAAGGTGGGAGAAAAAGAAATTAACAATAAGAATTTGCTATGAGACCAAGAATTTAATATGTTTATTCAATAAAAATATCTGCTAAATTCTCTTTATTGTCTTCACAGTTTCTTGGATTTATAAAAATCCACACATAAACAGAATAGTTGTAAGATACCAGTGGAAACATGAATGAATCTGCAGTCAGTCAGATATACTCATCTTAGAGGCAACACCACAAATGTTAGAATACAGCATATATGGTTTTCTTCCTTTCATTTGTTGCGATGGCATTCCTTTACCGACAAGACATCTTGGAGACAATTTTTTTTTTAAACTCAATATTCTTACAATGACTTCTCAGTATATATATTCTCTCATGTGCCTTGTCATAAAACATTTGAACCAGATTACATCTAATTCACAGGTACATAATTTCAATACAAGAAACAGAAATAACTTACAAAAAACACAAACATCTCTGTCATTAGTACAAAGAGGAGTTAATTATTCTGTGATACATATGTTTAATAAACTACCCAAGAGTATAAAACAGTTTGCAGATAATAAAGATATATTTAAAGACAAACTGAGACATTATCTTGTTGGCAACTCCTTCTATTCCATTCAAGAATTTGAACAAATTAATTAATTGTATTCAATATGAGCTTTTACAAAACTCAGTTGTAAAAACTAATGTTTATTTTTATTCTCTTTATTTTTCTTTGTAACATATGATTGTTTTCATTATAATTATGACTCATATTGTATGTATGTGTATTAACGATGACATGTTTCACATCCCAGAGGTTTTTTTCTCAGTAGGGATCCATGAAACAAGATTGATAAATAAATAAATAACGCTGAGGCATCGTCCACATCTATACTACCCCAAATATTTGCACATTCATTTTAAAAGAAATTGTTATATTTACAGATTTAATAGATATAAAATTAAAGTGGCATAAACTACCACGTTATCTAAACGTGAAAGTCAACAAGAACAGAATAAAGTTCCATAAAATATCTTTTTTCTGCTATTTTCCCCTTCTGTTAACTGAAATAAAGCATCATACAAAAAATAAAAGACTGATTTACTGTTAATATATAACACTCCGTTGAGGATTATGAGATAAATCTGGCCTCGCATTCGGGAGGACGGCGGTTCAAATCCCCGTCCGGGCATCCAGATTTGGGTTTTCCATGGTTTCCCCAAATCACTCCAGGCGAATGCCGGGATGCTTCCTTCAAAAGGCCATGGCCGAATTCCTTCCCATTCCTTGCCCCCATCCTTTCCCGTCTCTAAAGACCACGTTGTTAAAAAGGGACGTTAAACTGTTACAAAAAAAAAAAAAAAAAAAAAAAAAAATGAGATAAAAATGTCTCTTCATATCGGAATGGCGATGAATCGCTGTTTGGTTTTCTTCTAAAAATTTCCGGAATTTCAAATAGACGACCAAGATAGTAAACTGGATTGAAGGAAAATCTGTCAGAAGAATTGACGACTTTGCAACTAGTTGTTCGTTATATAAAGTTATCAACGTCCAATACGTCTTAAGCTTAGTACCAAAGCAGAAATACCCGGGGAATTACCATCGTTTAGTGTTTATTATTTATGTTAGGATAAATAGTACAATAGCAACAAATCTATATATATATATAAAGATGAATGTATGTATGTTTGTTTGTTCTTCATACAAATCCACAGTTTTCATCCGACCTCGATGAAACTTTGCACACTTATCCTTTGAAACAAGGAGAAAAATACTGTCTCTATTTGGTTGAAAAATTATCTGTATAAATAATACATGTTGTTTTATAATTTCGAAAAATCACTGAACGGCAATAGACAGACGCGTTAGATATGGAGGTCTCTGTACTGTTTTTCCGTGTAGCGGTAAGGTAGCTCAGTGGTTAAAGCGCTTGCTTATTAATATTTGGGTCGTGGTCTCCTGTTCAAATCTCCGTGGAGGCAAAGATTTTTAAAAATTGTTTTTGATCGTAAAAGTCACGCCTGGACCGTCGGTTATTCGGATTGAATGTTAAACTGTAGATATCACAAATTTAGGGGTTCAATGCGAGGCAAATAGTATGTAATCTTGAAATGCTGTAGATGTACATTAGTTACGTTATATTGATCTCTTAGGGGTGATTTGCAGTCAGTGTGAGTGTGATCTGCAGTAATATTACTATAAATGTGGAATTAAGTCTCTGTCTTTTTGTTACGTTTTGATGACTAAATGCCTATACAGATATTGACGGAATTTGACAAGAAAATCTATAAGGTGGGCACAGGACAGTTTTTTACGGTATGACTATCAGTTGTAGTCACGAAATTTTGAGAACTTATCGAATGGTGACACTGTGACAGAGAAACGGATGTGTGCGTTAGTCTATAATGTTGCGTCGGTTGCTCAAGCTGTGCTTCTCGCTCATTATGTTAGTGTATAATTTGTTAAAAAATTTCATTTAGAGAAAAAACGTATTATTTAGTATAGATGTCGATTTTCTCTGTCCTATTACTTTGTGTCTGCTCAAATGTTTCTGGCACCAGTTTATTTTGCCTTTTTTTTAGACATGCCTTGCGGCCGAAAATTGGCCTAAGTTGTAGCTCTAGCAGAGCACGAGCAGCTAAAGTTACTAGAACCCAAGAATCGGATGCTCATGCTAAAGAAAGAAGAAAAGACCATGCTGAAATAAGGTTAATACCCCGCACATCCGCTCACCTACGTTTGTTTTTAAATATGTTGGAAATTGATTCTCTTCAAGTGACAGGTTCCACGGTAGAATGATACAGTGATGGCTTTCCTGTCATATTATGCCGACTCGGTGTTTTTTGGGACCAATCCTTTGTTACCCACAAATTTCTATATTCAATTCTGGCAAAGAAATTATTAATCCACGTGTACGAAGTCGCGGGTATCAGCTAGTTTCAAAATAAATGTACTGTACCTTTAGATTTTCCATCGTCTATCACTCTAAGCACTTTTACAGGTTCTATTATTAATTAAAGAAAAAAAGTCGACTAAACTACTAGCCTATTGCGAATCAGCCGTAAGTGCCAAGTGTCACCTGTTCGAGACCGTCTCAAGGGCTGTGCTCTATTACATCTGAATAATCATACAAATATTGGATGGTGCATTAATATATACATGATTTTATATTGAGTAATCCTGGTTGAGCGGCTATAAAGTCTGGTTCGCACTAGGCTAGTAATTTAGTCAAATGGTGAGCATTTTAGTAACTAAAATACTAGTTACTGCTCGTTTGCACTACGGTCGAGTACGGTACAATTATGCCAGATGAACAGGCTGCAACGCAATAAACTGAATGATATGATGAAGCTTAGGTCAACGGCCATTTTAGAAGAGCTGGATGAAGAGATTTATGAGATAAAGAAAAAAAAAAGCAATGGGTATGAAAATGGATTGATAGAAGGGATGGACTCGGAGCTACTAGCCTTAAGGCCGAGTGCCATTTTTGTCTTAAAAACATGTTAAAAACTTTTACGTGAACATGGGCCTCAGGAAGTCTAATCGCAGTTTAATTCACTCTTCGTGAACAGTAGTTAAGCAATGAAGAGGATGAGAAGATAATGTATTTCTTAGTAACTGGTGGTATTATCTGTATTATCTTGCCGGTGATCAATAACTATAAACTAAAATGGTATGATGAAGAGGCCCCGAGGAGAAAACATAAGTCCAACTGCACCTTAGCTGCCTTGGAGGACAATCACCTGGACAGTTGGATATGCTGGTATCCCTGTAGGGTCACAGTAATTCTAAGGATACGGGAATATTTCTATCTT
Source organism: Vandiemenella viatica (assembly GCA_031002005.1). Lineage (NCBI taxonomy): Eukaryota > Metazoa > Arthropoda > Insecta > Orthoptera > Morabidae > Vandiemenella > Vandiemenella viatica. The sequence continues at coordinate 27,623,825 of CM061921.1, forward strand.
CTGGGCGTTATATGTAGCGTTGAGGCTTCGCCAGAGGCGACCAGCGCAACAGCAGCTGTTTTGAGCCGTATTTGACACATCAAGAAAGCCTCTTGATTGGTCTTGGGCATAATAGTTCGCGACTGGAAGCGCTCAGTTTAGTTCGCAGCCCCTTCGCGAACTAGATCGCCCTTTGGTTCGGTAGTTCCCTTCTCGAATTCCATGGATACAGATCTTTCGTTCGCTTTGCTACCGCTACTGCACGCGCTATTTTATTTGTTATGGTAGGATATATATATATTATATATAATGATCAGTGTTGCCAGTGCCTGGGTTATTAAGGGCAACGGGCCAGGAATAATTTTTATATTAAATGCTCGGTTGTGGTCGTACAAATATTGTGATTATTTTTACCTAAAACAACGATTTTGTAACACTATAGTTTTTAGGTTCTTGGCGCGTTTTTGCTTGAAAATTGATTACCTGGCTAATGGTTCTCTTGTATTAATGGTAGGATAAACTGAAATATATAATTATCTTCATAATCAGCGATAGAAAAATGTAAAAGAGACTTTCTTTGGTTAAGAAAACAAAAAAAGTCCTTAGAAGCCAAATTCTCCATCGAAAGTGGTAATATTAAAAAGAATTTTCTAGTATTCGTTGATACATGTATGGAGTATCTTAATAAATGGTTTGATTTTAATGGAAGCAATTGGCTATGAAAAATTAAATTTAAAACACTAGGTTTTAATTTAATAACTGTGAGACAATATTAGAAGTTCTAAATTTTGAAAAAATGAGTATCAAAGTGAACGAACTTTATTCTGAAATAACAAATATAGGTAAAAGTAAGAGAATTATCTCATTAATAAATAATGAAATTTTGATCTACATTAATTACTAGTTTACTGTAGACAAAAAAAATTGTTAAAATATACAAGAAGTGCAAGAAATGTAGTTTAAAAAAATAGCAAAAAATGCCTTTTGTCTTTTTCTACTCTTTCATACTATATTTTTATAACTTATTCTAAAAAATGCTATAATCAACTGATAAAAATGTTGGTAACCCTAGAGGCGAATGGTGATAATTCGAGACTGGGAGCGTTCAGTTTAGTTCGCAACTACTTAGGGAACTTGGTTGCTCCCATCTCGAATTGCAGATAGACAGATCGTTCACTCGCTTTGCTATCGCTACTGAACGCGCTGTTTTACTTGTTATAGTTGTTGTGGTTTTCAGTGGTTGTCTTTTAATTGTTAATGGGATCAAAGCGTATTTTATTTTCACATTCCCTGTTAAATTTCCGTTTGAGTTCTTCTGCAATAATTATTAATGTTGACAGCTTTTTATATATATATATGTGTTTTCAGTTAAATTTGTTTCGTTTTACATGACACAGTAATAAATAACCTAAAACAAAAGTCGGTCTCTGGAAAGGGATCGACCGAATTAACGAGCTATGGAACGAGAGGTCTGAGAACTAGTTCGCGTAATTCGTCCGTGGGAGCGCTCTTCGGAACTAGTTCGTTCGCGAACTACACAAGACTACTTTTGATCCTCGTCTGGGTGAACCGGCCAGGTAAGCCTGGTTTATACGGGTATAGTAATGCAGTGTGAGTACCTGGTAGAGTCGAATAACTTTTTTTTTTTTTTTAATGGCTTTTGGCAGCTGAGGCCATACAGCCAGCTCAATGTGTTATATTAAAGCTTCCAGTGAATCAGTTAAATCCAGTGTTTATGTAGTCTTCAAAGTGCGGACGCCACAGGACGGACAGGACACACACACAGACACAGACACACAACACTTAACATCCATGCCTGCGGCCGGATTCGAACCGGCGACCTTCGGCACGCGGAGCTAGCACTCTAGCCCCTACGCTACCGAGGCCGGCTCGAATAACTCTACCCGTCGGCACTTGCAACAACGCCCAGTATGGTACTTAGTGGAATAACTCTAGCATCTGGTAGAGTACTTACCACATGTGGTAAAGTAGCTCTACATTCGTATCCCCAAAGCAGCTAAAATGTTCACTCTCCTCCAAATTCTACTCTTGTGATATTGCCGCGTGAACGCCAGTGTACCGTCTGCCAGCATGGCGCAGCGGGTAGCGTCACGAATTGCGGTACCGAAGGTCGCCGGTTCAATCCCGCCCACTGACAAAAATTATTTAATTCTGTTTATTATTTCCAGAAGATTCTACATGTTTCCTAAGGTCACTTGTAACTTCTACACATTTCATTTGTTAACTACTCTTGTAATCTCTAGTACGTTCTATCTGTGTATAAATAGAAGAGCATTCTGCCCAAGAGGCAGTCAGTGCTGCGTGTATGTTTGAGTTCTCAATAAACCTGTTCTCAGTTTAAGTGCTGTGTTCATTGACAAGTAGCCTTCGAATTCACACCTGCCCCGGTTCCAACGCGACATAGTTTGGTGGAGGCGCCGGGTGCCCTGTGCAACAGCTGCATCGTCGTGGCTCCGATTAGGCAACGTAAAAGTCGCCGCCTACACGGACTGGAACCGGACTACAAGGGATATACTCAGTACGTCCTTCCGAAAGTCCGCGTCATTAGGAAACCCATGGCGGCAAGCCAGCTGCACATTCGACACCCATCGGTGTTCTCTGGAGACGCTGGACAGGATCCTAACAAATGGCTAAAAGGGTTCGACCGAGTCGCCAAGTACAACAGGTGGGATCATACCATGTGCTTGGCAAATGTTTATTTCTATCTGGACGGAACCGCCCAGCAGTGGTTCGAGAACAACGAAGAGAAGCTGAATAACTGGGAAATGTTCCAGACGGAACTTAAGAAAACGTTTGGGGACCACCAGCGACAAATCCGCTCGGCGGAAGAACAACTGAAGAACCGGGCCCAACGACATGGGGAGCCGACGCAATCTTACATACAGGATGTTTTGGCCCTATGCAACGTAGTCAACCCGAGTATGACTGAAGCCGACAAAATTACGCACCTAATGAAAGGTATTGCAGAAGACATGTACCAAGCTCTTCTGATAAAAGACGTCGCTACGACGGAAGAGTTCATCAAGTGGTGCCAGCGGATTGAGGAGATGCAACAAAGGAGGGTTGGGCGAAAGAAGTATGACAGACTTCCCAACGTAGTCCCTATGGCAGTTGTGGAAGACCAGCACGACTTTGCGTCTCTCATACGACAAATTGTGAGAGAAGAATTACAACAGTTCATGGCAGCTGGGACTCTTGAACCGAGTGAGCATCAGATCATGGCCATGGATGTAAGCCCAGTGGGTCATGAAGGAGCCGACGCGGCGGAGAAAGAGGTATTTCAGATAATAGCTCCTGTCTGCCGAGCCAATCGCACTCGACGTGAAGAATGGCCTCGCCCTGATATGACGTATGCTGCAGCTGCCAAACGGCAGCCTAGGAACCGGCCGACACGGCCACAACCAAATCCTCCGGCACCTATGACGTCCCGCAGACGAACGGACGTCTGGAGGACAGAAGACAACGCGCCAGTATGTTTCCACTGTGGGCGCCCTGGACATGTCATACGCTACTGCAGAGAGAGAAGACGAGTATTTGACGATTATTTTGCCGCAAGACGTCCGCCATCAGAACAGTTCTACCCCAGGCAGCCACCCGCTGACGAGTTCGGTCGACCTACGGGAAGAAGCCCATCGCCGTACCCTAGACGAGGTCGATCCCCGACGCGCCGTTGCCGTTCATCGTCGCCGGACAGAGCTACCAGCCGCTCCCCTAGCCGCCGCACGCAGGAAAACTAAGCAAGGCGACCATCTACGGAGGTGAGGCCGCCGCAGATGAAAATCCTCCATGGATGACAGTCACTAAGATGTCGGGAAATCTCATCGACGTTATAATCGACGGCCAACCTGTCCGGGCGCTGGTTGATTCAGGAGCTTCTTTCTCCGTGTTGTCGGACAATTATCGTCGCACACTAAAGAAGACAATGTTCCGTGATACGGGGGCAACTGTGCTAAAGGTCGCAAATGGAATGTACGTCCAGCCAGCTGGAGCTTGTGTCGCGAGAATAACCATCAACAACAGGACCCAGCCAGTTGAATTTGTCATTTTAACAGAATGTAGTCATAATGTCATCCTTGGATGGGACTTCCTTAAGGCATCCCAAGCTGTCATTGACTGTGGAACGTCTGAGCTGCAAATTGAAGAAGTCGTTGCGACGGGTACACGTAACACAGAATCTTCTGGGAAGTTATTCGCCGTTGACAACGTGACAATCCCGCCGTTCGCAATGAGAAGAGTCCCAGTCAAAAACACGGACGACCGCAACCTTGAAGTGCTTGTCGATAGTAGATGGTTTATTAGGCTCACGAAAGAAATCTACATACCAGCGGCTATCATAAGCATTATCGGTGGTCGAGGAGACATTTGGATCACCAACTGTCACGAGCAGTCACAAATTATCCCCAAGGGAATGTGCGTAGGGACAGCTGAACCAGTCCAGGAGGGCGAGCTCAACGTCATTAACGAAGATCCATGCTCTGTTACTAGTACCGACAACACGCTGGAGGAAACAACTATGGAACTGCCAATAGGGTCCGGCCTGACCAAGGAACAACACCACCGGGTGTTAGCTATACTACGCCAATTCTCTGGTGTATTCACACTCCAGCAAAAAAGGGGTCAGACGAAACGGCCCACGATAAAGCATCGTATCAATACTGGGGATCATCCGCCCATTAGCCAGCGCTCGTACCGATTGTCACCAGTCGAAAGGCGAATAATTCGAGAGGAAGTGGAGAAGATGTTGCATAATGACATTATTCAACCTTCGGAGAGTCCTTGGTCATCTCCGGTGGTCCTCGTAAAGAAGAAGGATGGTACGTGGCGATTCTGTGTCGACTATCGGCGGCTGAACAAAATCACAAAGAAAGATGTCTACCCACTGCCGCGCATCGACGACGCCTTAGACTGCTTGAAAGGAGCTACATACTTCTCAACCATGGACATGCAGACAGGCTACTGGCAAATCGAGGTTGACGAAGCTGACAGAGAAAAGACGGCTTTTATTACACCTGATGGCCTCTATGAATTCAAAGTAATGCCATTCGGATTATGCAACGCTCCGGCCACATTCGAACGCATGATGGACAACTTACTTCGACACCTTAAGTGGACGACGTGTCTTTGCTATTTAGATGACATTGTTGTTTTCTCGAAAACATTTGAAGAACATCTGAGTCGCCTGTCAACGGTGCTGAAGTGTGTTCAGACTGCAGGACTCCGCCTCAATCCGAAGAAGTGCCTCTTCGTCGCCAGAGAGATAAAAATCCTGGGGCACCTGGTCAACGGAGATGGCGTCCGCGCTGATCCAGATAAAGTAAGGGCAGTCATGGAATTTCCAACTCCCCAGCACATTCGTGATGTGAGAAGCTTTCTTGGGCTGTGCTCATACTTCCGGCGTTTCATAAAAGGATTCTGTAACATGGCACGTCCACTGCAAGAACTTTTGCAGGGAGACGCCAAGTTTTACTGGGATGAAACTAAAGAAAGATCTTTCCAGGCACTTAAGGAGGCTCTAACTTCCGCACCAGTTCTAGCCTTATACGACGAGAATGCAGAAACTGAACTTCACACTGACGCCAGCGGTTATGGGATCGGTGCAGTGCTTGTGCAAATTCAGGAAGGTGCTGAGAAGGTAATAGCCTATGCATCAAGAGTATTCTCTAAGCCCGAGATGAACTACTCTACAACCGAGAAAGAATGCCTCGCAGTTGTCTGGGCTATCAACAAGTTTCGTCCGTATTTATTCGGCAAACCTTTCACCGTCGTGACAGACCACCATTCTTTATGTTGGCTAACCAGCTTGAAGGATCCATCAGGTCGACTAGCAAGATGGGCACTTAGACTTCAAGAGTACGACGTCACGGTGGTATTCAAAAATGGACGCAAACATAAGGATGCCGACAGCCTTTCAAGGAATCCTTTAATAGAACACAACAGCATGAATGGAATTTCAGCCCTCGCTGAATTAGGTGACGTTGCAGCTGAACAGAGGGAAGATTCAGAGTTATTAAGAACCATAGACGCCTTGGAGAAGGGAGAACCGGCCAAAGGAGGGTTTCAATTGATAGATGGGACATTGTATAAGAACAACTACGATCCACTAGGCCCCAAGTGGCTTCTGGTCGTTCCAGCTCATCTCCAGCCAGCTATTCTCAAGTATTTCCACGACGCTCCAATATCCGGTCATCTGGGATTTGTGAAGACCCTGGACCGAATCAGACGCAGGTATTACTGGAAGGGTCTCTACCGATCTGTCAAGCATTATGTGAGTCACTGTAAAGAGTGCCAGCGACGGAAACATGTGCCGCAATTACCTCCAGGTCATCTAGTACCAATTCCACCTGCAGCAGCTCCATTCCACCGAATTGGGATCGACCTTTTGGGGAGGTTCCCGAAGTCGACAACCGGTAACCGATGGATAATAGTCTGCACCGACTACCTCACGCGCTACGCTGTCACCAAACCTGTGCCGACTGCAGAAGCTCCAGAGGTTGCAAAATTTCTAGTAGAAGACATTATTTTGAAGCATGGAGCACCACGTGTGATGATATCCGATCGTGGAAAGGTATTCCAGTCAAGACTAGTATCAGAGGTCATGTCAAGATGCGACGTTGTCCACAGGATGACAACTGCATACCACCCTCAGACAAACGGTCTCACAGAACGCTTCAACAAGACATTAGCCGATATGCTGTCGATGTATGTGGATGTTGAGCAGAAGGATTGGGATACAATACTGCCAGTGGTCACATTTGCTTATAATACAGCAAGGCAAGATACGACAGGCTTCACTCCGTTTTTTCTGCTCCATGGCCGTGAAGCTGAGACCACAATGGATACGCTGTTCCCATTCCAGCCGGACGACACTCAGGATGACTATATAAAACAGCTCATTACCAGGGTCGAAGAAGCAAGACAGCTGGCTCGCATACGAACACTGGCCACCCAGGAGAGGGACCGTCAGCGGTATGACGGCAAGCACCGACCTGTTGCGTACAACCCAGGAGATCTCGTATGGATTTTTACCCCTGTCCGGAAGGTTGGGCTATCAGAAAAGTTACTGAAGCGGTACTTTGGTCCGTATCGTGTCATACGCCGCCGGTCAGACGTCACATACGAAGTCGAGGATTATGAGCCGTCTTCGAAACGACGAAAGCGAAGGGACATTGTTCACGTCCTCCGCATGAAGCCTTACTACAATCCTGACGAGCAGCTAGGCACAACCAGCTTCTTGTTCAAGGACTCTGAGGACGGTTTGGATACTGAGGAAGTCGGACAGGAAGATAATAGTACAAACAGGAGGGGCCCTCCAGAACTGCCATACAGAGGACCCACGACAAGATCAAGATCCAGGACACTTCAGCGTGCCCCAAAAGAAATCTAACAGCGGGACGCTGTTTTCCTCAGGAGAGGGAGCAATGCCGCGTGAACGCCAGTGTACCGTCTGCCAGCATGGCGCAGCGGGTAGCGTCACGAATTGCGGTACCGAAGGTCGCCGGTTCAATCCCGCCCACTGACAAAAATTATTTAATTCTGTTTATTATTTCCAGAAGATTCTACATGTTTCCTAAGGTCACTTGTAACTTCTACACATTTCATTTGTTAACTACTCTTGTAATCTCTAGTACGTTCTATCTGTGTATAAATAGAAGAGCATTCTGCCCAAGAGGCAGTCAGTGCTGCGTGTATGTTTGAGTTCTCAATAAACCTGTTCTCAGTTTAAGTGCTGTGTTCATTGACAAGTAGCCTTCGAATTCACACCTGCCCCGGTTCCAACGCGACAATATCACTTCTTTCAGTAGAGTAGGTAGAAGAGTACTGTTCAACCCGTTATGCAATCAATTCATTACCTGTGCGTTATTATTTAATTAATCGAAAATGAAGTTCACAGAGGCTGATATTTGCAACTTCTTGGTCTGTATGCTGACCATTATGCAGTGCGAGCTATAGAAACAAAAATGTGAGACAAGCTGCGGAAGATGAAATTGTTAAAAATTTGGGAAAAATAGCTTTGGTGTGACCGAATTAAAACAAAATATTAAAATACAACCAAAAAATTAAAAAAAGAATAAATAAAATCTGGCACTTGAACGGAGGATTTGTACATTCTACGTATAAAATGGTATGATGCCATGTATGCTGTTATTCAGAATGCAAAAGGAGACAAGAGATTGGAGAATTTTTTCTTTGTTTATGTATTCTTCAGTAACTTCATCGATTTCCACAACCAGAATTTTTCAAACTATAGGTAAACAATTTAGAAAAACCTTCATTTTTAACTATCATTTTCACAAAACACACACAGAAAAGCGCACTGTACTATCTATACTAATATTATAAATGCGAAAGTAACTCTGTCTGTCTATCTGTTTGTTACGTTTCTTGGGCTAAACGGTTAATCCAGTCTAGATGAAATTTGATAAGGAGATGCGAATTAGCATTAGGATGGACATAGGATACTTTTTCTGTATAAATAGAATATATTGTAATGTTATTTTGAAAAATTACCGAAACGGTGTTAGGCAGACTCTTAGGATGTGTATGACTCTGTAGTACGTTGCCAATTAGCGGGCTGGTAGCTCAGTGGCTAACGCTCTTGCTCCCTAATGTTTGGACCGTGGTCTCCAGTTCAAATCCCGAAGGTGGCAAAGATTTCTAAAAATTGTTTTTTATCGTATGAGCCACGCTTGGACGGTCAGTTTTCCGGATTCCATGTTAAACTGTAGATATCACAAATTTAGGGGTGCAATGCTTGGCAAATCGTACGCGGTCTAACAATGCTGTAGGTATACACATTTTACGCTATATTGATCACTCAGCCGTTGTTTCTCTCGCAATCTCTCTCTCTCTCTCTCTGTGTGCGTGTGTGCGTGTGTGCGTGTGTGTGTGTGTGTGCGTGTGTGCGTGTGTGTGTGTGTGCGTGTGTGCGTGAGAGAGAGAGAGAGAGAGAGAGAGAGGTCCGCACTAATAATATTATAAATGCGAAAGTAAGTCTCTGTCTTTTTGTTACGTTTTTTCGACTAAATGGCTATACCCATATTGATGGAATTTGACAAGGAAATACTTTGTATCTGTAGGAAGGACACACGACATTTTTTGCGATATGAATAACAGTTTCAGTCACGAAGTTTTGAGAACCTATCGAATGGTGGCGGACAGACGGATGCTTGTGTTAGTCTGTAATGTTACGTTGGTTGCTAAACCTGTGCTTCTCGCGCAGTCTTTTAGTGTATAATTTATTAGTAAATTTCGTTTAGTGACAAAACTTATTATCTAGTATAGATGTCTATTTGCTCTGCACTGTACTATTACTTTGTGTCTGCCTAAAAGCTTCTGGCACCAGTTTATTTAGTCATCTTTTCTGACATGTCTTGCATGCGTAAATTGGCCTAAGGTGTAACTGTACAAGAGCACGACCGGCTAAAGTTATTAGAACCTAAGAATCTATTGCTCATTCTGCAGAACGAAGGAATGATCAAGCTAAAATAAAGCTGCCCTCTGTTAAGCCGCCCCGTTCCCCCATATACCTGCACCATCGTTTGGTGTTCTGTTTTTAAATATGTTGGAAATTGATTCTCTTCATGAGACATGTTCGACGGTAGAATGATATAGTGATGGATTTCCTGTCATATTGTGACGGGACGTCATTTATTATAATATTTTAATACCGAAATCATGTAAGTTTTCTAAGTTTCACTGCAGCCAGACGTCGAGTAAGCACGTCCTGTTGTTCGACTTTCTACCGATCGACAGTTCGGATTACAAGCTACACGTGCAGTGCTGAGCATGCAAGCCAATACTTTTCCAGCAAGCTAGAATCCATTGATCACTCTCACTTCTTGACTGACGATCTACAAGATAACATCTAAGCCTCGGAGATAGATATTCGCTGCACCAACCTCACCATTCTCTGTTAGTTGTGAACTGTAGGGCTAAGTTTCATCCCTAGGGTCAGTATTACGGGTTACGGGATACCTCTGAATTTGTAAAACATCGCTGTAGTTGATTTATGGGCCAGTGCAATTAAATGGGGTTTCCAGAGACATTGTTTTATTTCAAGCAGCTCGTAGCTGCCCGCTCGCTCTCCTAATTACAAGTTACCCCCGATGCTCATGTTTATTTGCTAGCGCAAGAGAAGAAGAGGATAGGCTCACGAGAGAAGAAGTCAAGAGCAGAAGATACGAAGAAAGTCGGCGCAAGTCATAGGTCATCGTAGGTTAACCATTTAGAACCCACGTGTCAGTCATCCTGGCACACCCATTAATTAGGCATAGCACGATCCTATATACAGGGTGGGGCATTTAATATGTTTTCTGGAAATATTTCGGAAAGAAAGCATTCTAACAAACAATAACCTATATAAAAAATAATCGTACAGTAGAGGGCTACAATTATGTGATATTGGTTTTTTCACAGGAGGCGCTGTTGTCGTTACAACAAGGTCAACTTAATTTTTTAAATGGGAACCCCTATTTTTTTTTTGAAGATTCCGATTCCTCATGAAAAAATAAAAATAGTTTGCTTAACTCACTTTTCTGTTAGCCTCACAGATGGCGCTGTAATCGCGAAAAATGAATATTCGCGTTTTTTGTGTATAATTTTAATTATTGTTTAAATAATTACATGTAATTTTCATTCTGTAAACATGGTAGGTAATTTTAAAGGATAATGATGAAATTGATTTTTTAAATGCTTTTTCTTACTTATTTGCAGCCATGTCTACAGCAGGTGCTCAAAAAGGTGACCATTTACTTCCAGACATTTTCTGACACACTTCGAGCTGTTCAGGCATCATTTCTGCAAAGGGTCAGAAAATGTCTGGAAGTAAATGGTCACCTTTTTGAGCACCTGCTGTAGACATGGCTGCAAATAAGTAAGAAAAAGCATTTAAAAAATCAATTTCGTCACTATCCTTTAAAATTACCTTCCATGTTTACAGAATGAAAATTACATGTAATTATTTAAACAATAATTAAAATTATACACAAAAAACGCTAATATTCATTTTTCGCGATTACAGCGCCATCTGTGAGGCTAACAGAAAAGTGAGTTAAGCAAACCATTTTTATTTTTCATGAGGAATCGGAATCTTCAAAAAAAAATAATAATAGGGGTTCCCATTTAAAAAAATTAAGTTGACCTTGTTGTAACGACAACAGCACCACCTGTGAAAAAACCAATATCACATAATTGTAGCCCCCTACTGTACGATTATTTTTTATATAGGTTATTGTTTGTTAAAATGCTTTCTTTCCGAAATATTTCCAGAAAACATATTAAATGCCCCACCCTGTATATACATGTAGGACAGCCACAATATTTTTCCGACTAGACGTTATTTGGGACATATTTTAAGTTACTAACAGCTTTCTATATCCAATTTTGGCAACGAAATTTCAAATTTACGCGTACGAAGTGGCGGGTAACAGCTAGTACCCTATATAACTGCTCCAAAGTCTTAGATGGTAGAGTAACAAGGAGAGTGCTACCAGGCTTTCGAAGCAGTACCGTCTTGGCCGTGACGAAGAGAGTTAGCCAGCGCCCGAAACAATCACACGAAGAACAGTCGACGAGTTTGGTGGAAGTTAGATAGATACATACAATGCGATGCGGCGCGGGCGTGGATGATGAAAGCTCAGAACGCGAAAAGACACAGTCGGCTATTTGTAGGGTGGCAAAGTGCCTCGAATGCTGACAGTGATAATACGGCGGATCGTATTAGCGAGTGCGACAGCTTCAAGAGGGTACATAGGGAGATACTGTCCCGGGACTTGTTTAGAGACTGCCAAGGATGCACTAAATTGAGAATCGGCACCTTAAAGCACATTGATAGTTGCTAAAGAAAGTGGATAGGTCTTCACTTCTCCGTGGTGAGCTTAACATTTACAGAGATGGAAGAGTTCAGTGTATTAGGTTTTATGCCATGAAAATAAAAGGAATAAATGCAAATTACCCCATTTCTTCAAATATACCCTTCCACAAGAGTTGCCCTACAAGCTCCTGCTCAGATATCGAACTGAGCAGAACACAGTGTTCATCTCTCTGAACTAATAACTTCCCTATTACAGTTAAATCAAGTTGAGATTCTAAAACTTGTTTTTATCTGCAAGTTTACTGATATACCTTCTGCTCAACTGGACTAGTGGACGTGAGCTGTTCTTGTAGTTGCATTGATTGCCTTAGATCCTTAGATCTTTTGGCGAAAGCCCCTCTTTGTGCTAAAATCGAAACAATAGCCTTAATACCTCATGTTGCTTCAACAACTTAATATTCGTCACCCAATGCCTGTCCGCGACTGTTTGAATATTTTCGGCACAGGGCAGTTTGTCGCTCTCCGTTGTTACGTTAAAATCTCACCCCCAGATTTCTTATAACTTAGCTGTACAATATGGGCCACTCGACCATCTTGTGCTGACTCCTTGAATGATTTCAGCACTTTCATTTCGTATACTTATAGGTAACTCGCTATACAAAGGATAACAGTTCAAACCTTTGTTTTTTAACAGAATTCAAATACGTGTTACGGTACATATGGAAACAGCTCTCATCGCAGAGAGAAAGGCTGGAGATTAGAGTGAAATACTGCGATTAAACTGAAAACAGACATACTCGTAGAACGCTGCTAATGCCTTTTTTTTTTTTTTTTTTTTTTTTTTAAATGGCATTTGGCTACGAGGCCATACAGCCAGCACTAAGTAATTTTGTAGTTTGCAAGTATGTATTGGATCACTCAATGTATTATAATTCTTCCTGGTATAGAGTACACAAGACAAACACAACACTTAATTAAAACCACCCATGCCCGAGGCCGGACTCGAACCGGCGGCCCCTGCAACGCGAAGGAAGCAAGCACGCTACCCCTAAGCTGCCGGTGTCGGCACTAATGCCTTTAGTTGAGTAAGTATTGTTTGTCAGAATCGCCCAATAACTGGGGTTTCGACTTTGGGTTGGAGCGTTTAGACTGGTAACGCGACAGTATACGTAGAAACATTTCACAATCGGTGTGGAGTGTTTGTAAACAATATTTGCAGTGTATTTAAGCACGAAATAGAATTGCACTTGCTATCATACAAATTAACGTATTTACCTTTAGAATATTGTCGCGTTTCAGACATTTGGCAGAAGTGGTTATTTGAAATTACATGATGTCTGTCTAAATGAAACTGAAATGATGAAGAGACACTAATTTTGGAATAACTGTTTCAGGATTTTAAAAATGTAGATTGTAATTAATTTACTTCCATTATTAACAATTAATTCTTTTATTCATAAGAGCAGCAACTCAATTTGTAACAAATTTCTTCCTACGAACAATCAGATTAACACAATTAATATCGTACAAGAACTGAATCTTAATAAGCTGGATCATTAGCAGATCACTATGTTTATTTAAGTTGAATCTGGTTGACAGGTATCGTCATTTTTGTGAAGCAGAAACCAAAGTGATCAAAGGGTTTTATTGTAAGAACAACGGGTACAAGAAACCCGTTTTTGATATATTTATGAACGATATAAATTTAATGAGTGACAGTGAGAATTAAAGTAACGCAAATAATGAAAAAGATCTGGAGATAAGTATCTGAGTCTGTAAGGAGGGTAAAATAAAGTAACTTAGTCCACAAGCCGAAGGTCGGTTGGATTCTCCCGAAGGAAGCGTACTAAACCATTGTGTCAGGCCAGTTCCTTTCCTCTGGGACCTACCATCCGAAACACGGAACGACCTTCGCTAAGTCACATGAACAAAGCACATCCAGCGCGATTCTGATTTGGGACCTCGAATTCAGAAGGCTAGCACCTTTATCGACGGCGCTACTATACAGTTACACCGAGCGGGGCGGTGTAACGGTTAGCGTTCTCGCCTCGCATTCGGGAGGACGGCGGTTCGAATCCCCATCCGGGCATCCAGATTTGGGTTTTCCATGGTTTCCCCAAATCACTCCAGGCAAATGCCGGGATGCTTCCTTCAAAAGGCCATGGCCGAATTCCTTCCCATTCCTTGCCCCCATCCTTGCCCCCCCATCCTTTCCCGTCTCTAAAGACTTCGATGTTAAAAAGAGACGTAAAGCAGTTATATATATATAAAAAAAACTATACAGTTAAAGGAGCGGTAGATCGAAGCTAGTGGGTAGTTTTAATTATATGCGAGAAGAAGTTGTTGATGTGTAGATAAAGTGATCAATAAAATCAGATGCCGCAATTCGATAAGGAGAACATTTTTTCCTCTCTCTTATGGCTATACGCCTCGTCGACTTCGAGGTCATTTATAGGCGGGATGGGACTGGGGACAAGGAACGTGAAAGAATTCAGCCATGGCCTTTGGAAGGAAGCATCCCAGCATTCGCCTGGAGTGATTTGGGGAAACCATGGAAAACCAAAATCTGGATGCCCGGACGGGGATTCGATTCGGCGTTCTCCCAAATGCGGGGCCAGAGCGTTACCACCAACCCACCATGCTCGGTGAGAATCTTCTTATTAATAATTTGTTTGCTTTAGCTGTAGAAGGCTGCCATTCAATGACACACTACTTGTTCAGGAATCTAATATGGTAGTCAGTTTTGCTTTATGCTTAAGTTTAATTGTACTAAGTAAGATATTTAAATCTTCCCTGGTTTGGATTGCACGTTAAACTGCGGGTCCCTGAGGAAAGGAACTGGCCTTTCTGCCTCTGACACAATGGCTTAGTATGCCTCCTTCGGGAGGATCCAACCAACCGTCGGGTTGTGGACTAAGTTAGTCTATTTAAATTAAATTAGGAGGTGGTTATATCGTTTTTCCGTTGCTTGGTAGTTAATGAGGGATTGATTACTGAGTATAAACTTAAACGTTTTTAAGTTATGTATCATTCGAATGGTAAATAAAATAAAATATTTTGTTTTAAGTTTATTACCCTCGCTTAATACAATACATCCCATGTAGTTTGGTTGGTTGAAGGGAAGTAAATATTAAAAGATTCCTGTGTACGATGGTTTCCATCAAATATATGAAAGCCTGTTGTTATAAATAAATTTTGAAACTAATTCTTTCGGCACTACAGATAAATTTAATTCATATAAAAAAATGTACGGGAGGTGAAGACAGCACAGATTACAGCGAAAATATCTTTTAGCTGTCTGCACCAATCTCATTTTCTGAGCAACAGAAGTGACTGAACCTAATGTAGAATTCATGAGACTGTCGAACGGGTGGAAGGAGTAGACTAGTAACTGTCCTTCTGAACGTGGATCTCACTTTTCCCCGGAGATGAATTCAGCGAAGTAACAGCAAACTACGAAAAGCTTGTTTCGGAAAGGACAAGAATTTCTCCCAGGAGGAGCTGTAGCTCCGTATATTATAACGCGTGATGATATAACCCGCTTGCAGCGAGCTACAGAGCCGCTTCATAGATGGCAGCCGCTGCTGTTCCACGTATGAAGGCGCGCAGTTATACTATCATTCACTAGGCCTACACATTTCATCCACTGTTCTTTTCTTCGGTTTATGACTTTACTATGCAACTAATACATAAGTTTTTGAATTGTGGAACTTTTTACCTCTGAAACGGATCTTAAACTTCAACTTACAACTTAGGAGTGTACAACGAGTGATTGAAGCGTATTCTAGCTGCGTGTACCTTAGACTCAAAACTTTTGACTTGAATCTCAACTAAGGCGACATTCCCTAGTGTTGTGAAGAAGTTGTATAGAAAGAAGGATCCCAATCGATCCGGTCCGGAGCAAGGGCTAATTCATCCAAATAGCCTTAGAGGTCCCTACAAACAAGATCGCTATCCGCCGTTTGCATCTGCAACTCCTGATGCAACACAGTTGTCAGATCAACAAGATCCTCCCCCCGACGGGAAAGATGTAATTTAAAACTGCGGACGGAAACCAGATATCTCTGCAACTATGCGATCCAGCCTGCAGATTATAATATGTGTAATACCTCACACACAGGAAGCAGCCTAAAAAAAGGCATTGTATCGCAATGAGTAGCAACGCCCGCGGTAGAGGAAAGTCTGTCTCAACTATCCCATCTTTTTGATAACAAGCAATCTACTCCCCCTATAACAGGACAGCTAAATACGCTTCCACAAATTGAAACTCAAAAACATCCTAGTAAAAATGGCAGGTATAGCGGGTCAGACGTAGGGTCTTTTTATGCGTTTGTTGAAGGTATAGACAGTCAGCTTTCTTCTCCTCATGGCTATCGGAATGATTCTCTTTCGGCACAAGGCCCATATCAAACGTGATATAGTATATATTAGTCCACTTGTAATATAGGAAGTCCACAGCACGATTAAAAGCAAGATCGTTCTGGCCTAGCATTCGGGAGGACGGCGGTTCGAATCCCCGTCCGGGCATCCAGATTTGGGTTTTCCATGGTTTCCCAAATTACTCCAGGCAAATGCTGGGATGCTTCCTTAAAAAGGCCATGGCCGAATTCCTTCCCATTCCTTGCCCCCATCCTTTCCCGTCTCTAAAGACCTCGCTGTTGAGAGACGTAAAGCAGTTAAAAAAAAGCAAGATCGGTATCGTGTTCGAGAGGATAGTGGTTCAGAAATATTAAAACACTTATATAAGTAAAACCTCGAAGAGATAATGTTATTGCAGGAGAGAATGATCTAATAATAACCTTGGTAAAAGTTATATACCAATAATATGTTTGAAAAGAAAGTTATTTAACATTTCAGAATCATAACAATTGACATTCTATTTAATGAAAGGCGAAGACGATCATCAATCAAGTTAAGGTCCCGTTGTTATTGTATTTCCGTCTGGCAAGTATCGGAAATTATTTCTCTCTTTCTCGGAAGCCAAGATACTGCTTTGGTGTTGACTCCGACGATCATAACAGTATCTAGCAACTTCCAAAAGCTCCTCATGTTATATGAAAGTTTCGGATAACTGACTGTCAGCAGTTAAGCGCATGTCACACTGAGTAAATGTCCTTGATGTGCGAGATTACGCCTGGTGCTGACTGCTCTTAAGTGCGTTTGACGTTGAGTACAGGATTCTGTGGCGTCCGGACTAATGTGTCTTTCCAGTACGCTTAATTGTGTGAGGAAACAGTAATTTGTTGAAAAGTCAGTCAGGAGTATAATTATTAGATTTAACATGTTTAGGAATTATTCGGAGTCAAGGTAAAGCATTTTTTAGGGTTTATTTTCGTAATTCATGACTCAGTGTTATCTAGAAGCATGTTGGATATAAATTTTTAGTGATTCTTGTATTTTAAGTATTTTAAGGAATGATGAAGAGGTATTCCTACAGTTTACGTAGTTTAAAGAAGCATTTTCAATCAGATTAATTGTTTAGAAAATCTAGATTCTTCGAGAACCAGTGTCCGTGGCCGAGGGTGTTACTTATGTGTTGTCATCTGTATAGGGACACAGTTTGGAGTGGTCGCAAGCCTGCGCTAGTTTTTGGGTCAATGTTGTAAAAAAATGTCTTAAAGGTAGTAAAAGTTATTCAGAGGTATAGTGCAGTGGATGTTAAACACATTGGCATAGTATTCAGGTATTTCGGAGTAAGGTTTTTCCGCAATTTTTGAGGATGATTGAAATTAGTTAGTTTGGCTGGAGTGATTGTTTGGTGTGGAATCGGCTAAGCTGAAGTATGTGGCGAGAACTTGCAATACTCGAGAAAGGAATTACGATGTTATTATTTACACGGTAAAATTGATTAGTTAAAGTGTTTGTGCTGCGCGAAATTTTATGTGACTTATTAATGCGAGATTCCCTTGTTAAACGCAGAGCCATTCAAGGTACGCTCCTTGCCTTGCCTTTTCCCTTGTATAGACTTTCTCACCTCCATGAAAAAAAAATTGAGACAGGATCTCCTGAACCACACGATATAAAGGAACATATTACGCCTTCCATTCAACCATCAGTAAAAAAAAAAAAAAAAAAAAAAAAAAAAAAAAAAAAAAAAAAAAAAAAAAATCGACGTAAATACTGTAAGAGGTTAGATTTATATGGTAAAATTTTATTTCCCAATTATTTATGAGTTAACTGAATATTTAATTTTGTGAAAAAGGTGTGAATTTATAAGGCATAACTTTTTGAGCTAGACATGAGTCATAACTCGACCAATTTATACTCAAAGCGTTACAGGGCGAGTTTTGTGGGCAAGTAGTGATTTGTGTAAAACACTGTGTCCGGCACTCTATTGAACACTTTACCGTTTTAATTGCAACAGTGCAACTACCCATCTTATAGTCGTCAGCCAGCGCGGCCTCATGTAAGTTACAGAATGTTCAGCACTTGAAGTCGTATAGTGTAATATACCATCAGCTCACGATTCGTAACCATGCGCCGTGGTGGTTTAAATCGTAAGAATACATCTCCCGCGTTGGAAGATAGTTTTTCATTCCTCTCTCTTCAGCGTCCTCTCAAAACCACAAATCGTAACGTTTACCTGAACAGAATTTCAAGAACGGCAATCGTATGATCTAAAATTAAGATTTCTACTGGCTAACACTCTTCCACTCATCTATATCACCAAACATTCCAGGTTTTTTATACAGAGATTAGTCATTTTCCCTTGGGTTATATCGATGGTTGATCGTGTATCTTCAGCTCTGACTTTCCAGCCTCGTTAACAGGAAGTTCCCATAATTCCCTTGGGTCAACTGCTGTCACTATCCGGCCGTTAATCTTTGATAATTTGCGTGTTCACTCGGGTATAATACCTGCCGAGGATCGCTTTAGTGTTTACTCTACCTTCAAAACAGCTTTTGTATGCGGGGTTGTACAGGG
Organism: Vandiemenella viatica; assembly: GCA_031002005.1. Taxonomy (NCBI): domain Eukaryota; kingdom Metazoa; phylum Arthropoda; class Insecta; order Orthoptera; family Morabidae; genus Vandiemenella; species Vandiemenella viatica. The sequence goes on from CM061921.1 coordinate 27,642,561, forward strand.
CCGGCGTTAGGGGGGGTTAAGCGCGGCAAAAGTACCCGGGGCCCGGACCACCAAAGGGGGCCCCGCCGGCCTGGGTGCCTAAATAAATAGAAATCAAACATAAATTTTAAAATCTGCACCAATAATTTTAAACATTTTTGTGTTGAAATGTTCTGAATTTATATATACATAAATAAAGAAAGTGTAAAGTAAAGATATTTTCGGGGGGAGGGGGTAGGGGGCCTAAGATCGCTTACCCGGGGCCCGAGAATCATAGCGCCGGCCCTGGGGTTGTATTATTGTCTGCATGTAGCCGCATACCTTGATCGCCGCTTCTTTAAAGGGTTAGAAGACAGCCATTTGGCGACCACAAGTCTAATTATTCAGCCCCCGTGGACTGGTCGTGCATAATAACAAATCTTATTGTAGAGCAATTACAACTCTATGTAAGACTGGAGATTTTCTCGGCGTTGTAAATGAATAAAACTTTCTGGGGTAGCTAGCCGAGTTAGTACATCGTTTGACCACGACGTTTCGGCGGTCACAATCTCTGCCGCCATTGTCAAGTGACTGACAATGGCGGCAGAGTGTGTGACCGTCGTGGTCAAACGATGTACTAACTCGGCTAGCTACCCGAGAAAGTTTTATTCAATTACAACTCTGTTTTATTCATTGTACGAACACTCTCATTAAAGTACCAAATCGCTACAAATCAACTACTGATAAACTTCTTAAGCGACCTGAGCTAATCGCTTCACCTGAGAATCCCAGTTGTAACCAAAAAACCCGGTTGTGTGCTTTTTGTTATTCAATACTTGATTTGCTTCACCGTGCAAAAGTTTTAGTACTCCAGGGAGAGACACAGCATCTAAATTTTTCGTTTGGTTCCGGTAATCCACCAGGAGCAAGTGTACCACCCTAGAACGCAATATTAGTGGTAAATTACCATGCTATTCTAGTTTATAGGACGAGTTTGCAAGCGCATTTACCAGGAGCAGGTTGTCGGGAATCAAGCTATCAGGTGGACAGTGTACCTTCCTGGTTTATTCTGCTTCTCTCTTTATCTACGTGGCGGTCATTAGAGGCGGGAAAGGACTGGAGGCAAGGAATGTGGAGGAATTTGGTCATGACCTTTTTGAAAGAACTATCCTAACATTTTCCTGGAGTGATTTTGGGAAACCATGGAACACCAAAATCTGGATGAGCGGACGGGGATACAAACTCACATCCACTCGAATCACCCACCACGCTCGGTACTGGTTGAGATCAACTGTGCGAAATTTGATCGAAATTGGTGAAACTATTCCACCGATAACTGAGCGAGTGTAATCCGGATCATGTCGAGAATCACGCTGTCTGGTGAACAGTGTTTTTCGCCTGAAATTTGGTTGCAATCGGCTTGTGGATTTCTATGTGAAACAAACACCCATCCAGACTCTGGGTTTCGAATATTTCGACTAATATGTAGTGTGCAAAAATCTATGTTCTGCTTTTCTAATGCAGCCTCTAAAGCGGTTTGGTAGTTTAGTGGGTAAAATTGTCTACCGAGGTTCGAAATGTCTTCAGTTAAAACATGACCACAATTTGAACTTTTACCACCCCTTATATCGATATTCATTTATGGCAAAGCTCTGATTTTCTTTTGTGAATTATTCTAGGAATCGTAGATCGAATTCCTTGTAAAACTGTCGGATAGCTTTATCTGCTGTGTTTACAATCCTATGTAAGGATTCGTCAGTGGCGGAAACTCTGTCAATTAAGGGTCGAACTATTGTTCGGAGTCTGCAGTCAACAAGACTACGCATTTACTCATATTTTTTAAACTCTCTGGACCGACAATAGCTAATAATTAGCGACTGTGATGCGGAATTATGATTTTACCCTTGTTTTCTTTTTACCTCAATAGCATCTAGTTTCAAGCACCATGGGATGCAGTCAGAGGTTAAATATTGATTTATGTCAGAAGCTTGGTGTTGCGAGGCTGTGGCGTTGTTATCAGAATGCCAGGAAACAAGTTGCTATGTGCACTGGCGTGAGAGACAAAGCGAAGATTTTGAATGTCATCAAGAACTGAACTTTTTTTAAAGAGAAAGTTTCATTCCCTTCAGTTAAATCCCAAGAGGTGGGATGGTGTAGTCTCTTAATAACCAATTTCAGTCAATCTAATCTCCTAATCTTCCCTCTACCCAAAGTGATCAAGGACTTTGGAAGTTAAATTGATACTCTAACAAATCATTTAGAAGGATTTTTTTTTTTTTTTTTTTTGTAACTGCTTTACGTCTCTTTTTAACATCGAGGTCTTTAGAGACGGGAAAGGATGGGGGGCAAGGATGGGGGCAAGGAATGGGAAGGAATTCGGCCATGGCCTTTTGAAGGAAGCATCCCGGCATTTGCCTGGAGAGATTTGGGGAAACCATGGAAAACCCAAATCTGGATGCCCGGACGGGGATTCGAACCGCTGTCCTCCCGAATGCGAGGCGAGAACATTTAGAAGGAAATGTAGCGATATGATTACACATAGCTTTATTAAAAAAATGTAGTGTTATGGAATGTTCTAATACAACGAGGTTGCTTAGGACAAATATTGGTACAAAAAGCAATTGTCTTTCCTGTGAACGAACGAGATTGCGGTTTTTTTTTTGGTTTTTATAAAAAATGTTTGTCTGTATGTTCACGATTTGTGCAAAAGTGCTTTTTTATAATTGAGATGTTATGCTCGTAAAAGGAGAAGACGTAGCTGCAGGCTCATGATTTCAAAGTTAAAAATATTAGTAAAAGAAAATGATATTTACCTACTACTTAATTTCTTCCAATCATTAATCTTAACTGCACACTCTTAAGTATTAACAACTTCTCCCTCTTCTTCAGTTATCAATTCCTGTAAAATAGTATTAATATCGTCTACACAAAATTACTTGTCATTATTGTTACATTTATCAATACTGGAATCAGAAAAAAATAATTCTGTTTATATTTCTTTTTAATTCTTTGACATCTCTATATCGGAAATTTTGATACAGCATGGTTTGTTTAGTTGTGTACGTTGCGTGACTACGTTTGAAATTCGCGTGGAAACCAAAGTGTTGAGGAGCTGGCCATTCCCGTAATGAAACAAGGTGTACATTACATAGGTTAACTGTGTCAGATGTTCTCAAACGAGAGAATTAGTCTATGGCGCCTTAGTCAGTTCGGCAGGCTAGCTGTATTTTACCCCGTCATAGTCTCCTACAGTAGTCCAAGTTCAAAATTGTTCACTTTCTCGTTCATGTATGATGTTAAAGGTGAACTATGAAACAGGTTGTATCAGGAAAAGTCGATCGTAATAATTCCCAACGAACAGACGTAAGTTTCTTCGAACGGTCTGCAAATTTATCTATCAGTAGATTTTTGCCCACAGCTACCCTATGCTATTATTAACCCCGAGCAGAAAGAAAACCTAGGCAGAACTCGTTGGCACATGTCTAGCAGCGCTAAAAGTAATATCATGTAATATGTATCCTCCCTCCAAGCCATTTTTTTTACCATCGGGTTCCGTTTGATTTATATTTTCGCTGAATTTTGATGCAATATATATATTTTTTCCGAAATAAAAAAAAACAAAAAACAAACAAAAAATCCAAAGGGGAATATCGAAAGATGTTAATTCTAAAGAGTAAATGCTTAATCAATGTAATCCCAAAAACAGATTATTATTAATGTAACGAATTAAAAAAAGAAACAAGTACTGCCAGCTTAGGTACATAGCAACAGTCATAGATGAGAGATTGTCAGGAAGCGATTCATTTCTGTATGTTTTTCTAATTTTCTTATCTGGACGTTGACACTGAAAAAATTACGCAATCCGTTTCCCGGAAAAGCTTCTTTAGAGCGAGAGTTTAAAGGGGATCATTTTCGCTTAAGTAGAAAAGTTTTTTAATCTGATTTATTCTGTGGTCGACGACCGCGAACGTGCAGTAGTTCTAATATGGAGGATAAGAGTAGGAATGTTTAGTGCCACAATTTTATCATGGCCCTAGTTTTACGTTTTTTCAACTGATAGTATGTAGTCTCTAAATAAACTATTCTATTCTTGCTAGACTAAATAAAAATTATTTGGAGAACGTTTGTTGTTATTAACATCCTTCTTAATTTTTCTGTACATCAAGTAATTTTGAAGTTAGTAGTTTGTTGACAGTACCTACACCGCTCTTTTACAGACAGCCCATTCTGAGGAGTTTCGAATTAACGTTAGCAGTTTTTGGTTTTCCACATCACGTTAACTTCTAAAACTAACCACACTGGCTACCTTTACTTGAAATAAATATTTGTGTTTAAGCTCAGTAAGATATTTCTGGAGTGAAAGGGTTTGGGAGAGACAATATAAGCTCTCCAAACCAAATTTCTACTTCTCCTTCACCTGGTACACCATGTTTGCGCAGACGAGGCTCTGGCGTCTGAAAGTTCCCCGGTATAAAGGGTAACCCACTGCTTCCCAGCGGCTCATAAAGGTGGGTTGGAAGAGCAGGTAGCGGTCCATGGAACCCTCTTGCCCTTAGGGTTGGAAACGGCTCTTAAAGGCGGATGAATCAGAAATGATCAACGGCATAAGGATGCAGACGGCAACGGGAAGCCGCTGCGTTAAAGATCTTAAGGGTATCCCGAGGTCATGTAATTCTCTCGAATTAAATATAGTATGATGGCATCTTCCTGGGTAAAATATTCCCGAGGTATAAAATAATTGTTTAAAAAACATAAAAACCGCCTTCAAAAAAGGGCACTAAAAATTTTTAAATAACTTTATACCTTGCTTAGAAGAAAGTAAATCTAAATGGACAATATTTTACATTGCTGTTATTGAAATTTTTACATTAATTAGTTATTTTTGGAGTCGGTGCCAGCTGTCAGATCGCGCAGATCAAATTAATTAACTTTATTTGGAGTTCGAGGCGAACCGAGAGTACGAACAAAAATTCCAAATATTTTACAGCATGTCGTGAGGAAGATAGTTTTATTACTGGAGACAGCTTAGGGAAACAAATTAACGGTATGTTATCTGTGGCTCGACCTCGTTGGTCATCAAGGCATATCTCTGGCACTATGGTGTCAGTTGGTAGGCTGCATCATGCAGTAAATACTTTATAGTTTATAATATCGGTGTATCATCTATATGTTTCAGTTTTGTTGAAAAATGTTTCTATAATTAATTGTAGGTAAGTAGTAACATGATTTTTTACGTATTATTGTTTTTATCTTTTTGTTTTTCTTGTTTTGGCTGGCACCGACTCCAAAAATAACTAATTAATGTAAAAATTTAAATAAAAGTAATGTAAAAAATTGTCCATTTAGATTTACTTTCTTCTAAGCAAGGTATAAAGTTATTTAAAAAATTTTTAGTGCCCTTTTTTGAAGGCGGTTTTTATGTTTTTTAAACAATTACTTTATTTTAAAATTTTTAGTGGTATTATAGTAAATTTGAATTTAAATATGCCACAGCAGTTCTCATTTTGCGAAATTCCTGGTAGCTCAGTGGTTAAAGCGAAAGCTTTTAAAAAAAATCTGTCTTTACAACAACTTTCAGAATGGGGTGAATTGGATGCTGTGTTAAGGAATGTCAGTTTACATTTTGGTCCAGGCTGTGATTCGATCTAATCATAACATCTGTTAAAGCTGCTGCTTGATAATCGAAACATGTAACATCTGGATATTAATACATACCACATACACAAATCTGTCTCCGGCATCACACAGGAAATACAGATATTTAATTGGTTTTCACAAAGTAAAAGCTCGGGGTCCAAGTTGAAATATGAAGTACATATTGAGACATTAGGACACATACATTTTATAAATATTCTGCAATTACTTAAAAATAGCTTAACTGATTTTGACGGTACTTAAAACTGTGGATTTTGTAAAGAACATTGGAAATTATAAACGATGGGGGTAAAGGAGAAGAGGGATTGGGCTTTTTGTATACCAAATGTAGACTGTCTTTTCTGATTGATTAAAGTATAATTGATTTAAAGTATAATTAAGTGGTGTAGAGGTGAAGAGTAGTTTGGTTTTTGTTAAGGTAGTGTGGACAGCATTTTTCTCTTTGTTTTAAAGTATACATGTGCAAAGTTCCATCGAAACCAGATAAAAAAAAACTGTAGATTTGTGTAAAGAACATTTACAAAAATTAAATGGGTAAGGGAGTGAGCGGTTGGGTTTTGTAAACAGAATGTTTCTCTTTGTTCTTAAGTATACATTTGAAGTGTTCCATCGAAATCTGATAAAAACGGTAGGTATCTATAAAGAACATTGGAAATTAGGAGGGGTGGGGGTAGAAGGGAAGAGGGGTTGCGTTTCTGCAACCTTATTTAAACACAATTGTTATGTATTTTTTAAAGTATAAGTGTGCAAATTTTCTTCAGAATCAGATAGAAACTGTGGTTTGTATAGATTAAAGGGGTGGAAAGGGGAAGAGAGGTTTGGCTTCTCTAAACCAAATGCAGACAGTATTTTCCTATTTGTTTTGAAGTATACATGTGCATACTTCCTTCAAAATCAGATAGAAACGGTAGCTTTATATAATGAACATAGACAGTAATTAAAGGGGTAGAAAGGGGAATAGGGTTTGTGTTTTTTTTCAAAGAATGTGAGTAGTATGTTTCTTTTTCTATTTGCTTTAAAGTATACACACATAAGTTCCACCAAATCGGATAAAATGTGGGTTTGTACAAACATTAAGGGATGTAAAAGGGGAGCTAAGGTAGTTTTTGGTAAGAAATCTTCTCCATAAAAAAATACATATATGTGCCAATTTTCATAAAGATCGGTCAAATGGTGTCGTCTGTAGCTTTTCAAAAGAAAATTGACAAAAGTCAAGTGTCGGAAATGGGGAAAGGGGTCAGTTTTTGCAAACCAAAAGCTGACTTTATTTTTCTCTTTGTTTACAGTAAAAGTTTGCTAAGTTCTATCTAAAATAGATAAAAACTGTGGGTTTGTATAAAAATTAAACGGTTTAATGGGGAGTGGGGGGTTTTTTTTATTTTTTGGTCAGAAACCATCCTCGTGAAAAAATTCATATAAGCGCCAACTTTCATGTTAATAGGTCAAATGGTGGCGACTATAGCTTTTTATAAAAAAAATTGACAAAAATTAAGGGTTGGTAGGAGGGACTGGGGTTGAGCTTTGTCAGACCAAATGTTGACAAGATTTTTCTGTTTGTTTGAAAGTATACATTGGCAAAGTTCAATCAAAATCAGATATGAAATATAGATTTCTATAAAATTAAGGGTTGTAAAGGGGGAGATGGGTGGCTTTTTTATTTTTTGGTCAGAAACCTTCTCCATGAAATATTACATGTATATGACAACTTTAATAGAGATTAGATAAATGATGTCAACTATAGTTTTGTATAAAGAACATTGGCAAAAATTAATGGGTGGATAGGGTGAGAGGGGTTCAGTTTTTTCAGACTAAATGTTGACAGCATTTTTCTCTTTATTTTTGACTATACATGTCCAAAGCTCCATTGAAATCGGATAAAAAATGTGGGTTTGTATAAAATTAAGGTGTGTAAAGGGAGAGAGATTTTTTTTATTTTTTGGGGGTCTGAAACCTTTTCCATGAAAAATTACATGTATATGCCAATTTTAATGGAGATAAGTTAAATTGTGTCGACTTTAGCATTGTATAACGAATATTGGCAAAAATTAAGGGGTGGATAGGGGAGAGGGGTTCAGTTTTTTCAAACCAAAAGTTGACAGTATTTTTCTTTTCTTTTTTACTATACAGTTCCAAAGTTCCATCAAAATCGGATAAAAAGTGCGGGTTTGTATAAACTTTAAGTGTTGTAAAGGGGTAGAAGGGGTGGTTTCTCAATGAAATTCATATGGGTCCACTTTGGAGGTATACTCTATCCACTATAAAAATCTCATTTAAATCGGTTCAAAATTGGCGAAGATATCGTTGAACATACATAAAAAAAAAAATTCAGACGAATTGAGAACCTCCTCCTTTTTTGAAGTCGGTTAAAAATAATCCCCCAGTAGGATCTCTGGGTGGTGACTGCTCAGGGAGTGTTCATTAGAATGTATAGATATATTCTAAGAGTCGGAGCGTGGAATGTTAGAAATATGATTAGGGCAGGTGATTAGAAAAGTTGATGAGAGTGATGGAACGACGTAAGTTAGATGTCGTTGGGATTACTGACATTAAGTGGAAGGATGCACCGGATTTATGGCTGGGGAACACAGAATAATTAACACAAAAGCTATCAATGGGTTACTAGTGTGAAATTCATTTTGAAAAAAAAAAAGAGAAACAGGTTAGATATGATTGTTTTTATGGGGGTGCAAGGACTGGTGCAAATACTTTTGTACAAGTGTATATGCCAGCATCACAGAAAGATGAAGAAATAGAGAAAATATGTAATGAAATTGAAGAAGTTATCCAGTATGTGAAAAGGAAGAAAAATCTTATAATTATGGGTGAATGAAATGTGGCAGTGGGAGGAGGAAAACGAAAAGGGGGAAGTGTAGGAAGTTTCGGTCTAGCATCTTTATATATAAGATGAATTTATGTTTTTTTGTTTTTCATATAAATCCACAGTTTTCATCCAATCTTGATGAAACTTTGAACACATATCCTTTGAAACAGGGAGAAAAGTACTGTCTACATTTGGTTGAAACATTTCTCGTCATATTGTCATGTAATTTTGAAAAATTACGGAAATGAACACGTCGTAGAATTTTACTCTGTAGCTGCTTGGTAGCTGAGTGGTTATCGCGTTTGCTTATGAATGTTTGTAACATGGTCTCCGGTTCAAAAACCGATGGAAGGTACTATTTTTAAGAATTGTTTTTTATCGTATGAGCCACGCCTGGACCATCAGTTTTTCGGTTTCCATGTTAAACTGTAAACCGATATATATAAAGATGAATGTTTGTTTGTTTGTTGCTCATACAAATCCACAGTTTTCATCCGATCTCGATGAAATTTTGCACACTTATACTTTGAAGCAAGGAGAAAAATACTGTCTACATTTAGTTTAAAAATTTCCCGTCGACTCGAAACGGTCCGGTTCAAATCGGGCAATTAGGAGCCGAGAAATTCGTAATTAAAATGACAGAAATGTTGCCCACAAATTCATAACTTAAATTGTGTCGATACTCCGCAGTATGCTATTTGGTATTAGGATGGACATAGCATACTTATTTCTGTATTAATAATATGTTTTGTCATATAATTTTGAAAAATTACTGAACGGCGATAGACAGACGTGTAAGATGTGTACGTCACTGTACTAGCATTCCATATAGTGGCCCGGTAGCACAGTGGTTAAAGCGCTTACTTACTGATGTTGGGTGCTTGGTTTCCGGTTCAAATCCCTGTGGAAGCAAAGATATTTAAAAATTATTTTTGATCTTATGAATCACAACCGTCGGTTGTTCGGATTGCATGCTAAACCTTAGATACCACAAATCGTAGGTAGTAGTACACTTTTTTACGTTATATTGACCCTTCAGGGGTTGATACTCTCTCTCTCTCTCTCTGTCTGTGTGTGTGTGTATTGAGAACTTATCGAATGTTGACAGACAGATGGATGTATGTGTTAGTCTGTAATGTTATGTCGGTTGCTCAAGCTGTGGTTCTCTCGCATTATGTTAGTGTATGATTTGTTAATAAATTTCGTTTAGAGACAAAATGTATTGTTTAGTATAGATGTCGATTTTCTCTGAACTATTACTTCGTGTCTGCTTTAATGTTTCTAGTACCAGCTTATTTTATCTTCCTTTTTGATATGCGGGCTTAAACTGTCGTAAGGTATAGCACTAGCAGAGCACTAGCAGCTAAGGTTATAAGAAACGGGGGAAGAAAAATTTATTCCAAGCAGAAAATAAAGAGAAGTAGAGAACCTATGTACTATAATAGGGAAGTGAGGAGGTTAAAGAGGTTGGTAAGAAAAGAACATAACAGAGTTAAGAGACAGCAGGGTAGTAGGGAATATTTAAAACAACTAAACAAGGACTTAATAACAGCAAAGAAAATGGCTAAAGATGGGTTTATGAAGAGTATTGTCAGTGCAGGAGGACCATTGACTGATGCATCTAGAAATTTCTATGGCTATATCAGGAAACTGAGGGGAAGGGAGGGTGTAGAGACACTTATAGATAAGGATGGAGAAGAAGTTACTGACGATTTGAAAAAGGCAGAGATTTTAAGTAACTGGTTCAGTGAAAGCATTAGGGACAATGAATCAGAAACAGGAGGGTCTAATTCGGAGAACGAGCTTAACAACACAATTAGAAATGACGATAGTAAAAAATTTGATATCATCCTGAGGAAATCATGAAGGAAATAAGAAAGCTGAAAAAACATAAAGGGGCTGGTGAAGATAATATTACTACAGATATCTTAAAGATAGCCGGATGTGACATTGTACCTTATCTTGAAATATTATTTAAATTGAGTCTAGACACTTGCTGCTTACCACAGGACTGGAAAAGTGCAATAGTAGTACCGGTACATAAGGGAGGGGTGAGAAATAGAGTTGAGAATTACAGGCCAATCAGTTTGACATCAGTGGTAGGTAAATTAATGGAAAGATTGATATGCAACCACATCAGAAATATATGTGAGGAACGTAAGTGGTTTTCAAGCAGGCAACATGGTTTCAGGCAAGGATATTCATGCGAATCTCAGTTGGTGGGATATATGCAAGATATTTCAGATGAAATGGACAAGGGAGGCCAAATTGATAGTGTAGCACTAGATCTGTCTAAGGCGTTTGACAGAGTAAGCCATAAAATGGTAGTAAATAAGGTAAAAACCATTGGAGTGGATAAGAAAGTGATTTGCTGGGTAGAAGAATTTTTAAAAGGTAGAAAACAGAAAGTTAGGGTAGGAAATGTAGTATCAAAAGAAGTGGAAGTAAAAATGGGTGTGCCACAGGGTAGCGGGGACCATTGCTATTCATTATTCTAATGAATAATTGTGTTGATTGTTTACTATCTGAAATTAGATTGTTTGCAGATGACATAATGCTATATAAAAGAATCCAAAACGATAGAGGATTGTAAACAGTTGCAGGGTGATCTGGACAGGATATCTAGTTGGGTTGGTAAACATGGGATGAAGATAAATGCAAATAATAAACAAAAGGTTAATTATGAATTAAGGTGGGGAAAGAATTGCTTGCTGAAGACTTGAAATGTAAATCAGAATGCAATCAGTGACGGATACTGGTAAAGGAGCTGGAATGGGATTCAGGAGGAGGATGAGGAGGGTCATGGGAGTGTACAGGGCGTATGCTGGCGATGAGGCGTGGAAAGATATGGAGAAGGTATGAAAAGTAGTGCATGGAAGGAAAAGATGATCATGGACCACAAGCTGGCACTCGATTTCAGGCACAACGGTGTGGGAAGATACTCTTTTTTAATTAAGGGTGTAAAAGATTGGAATAAGTTACCAAGGGAAATGATGAATAATTTACCGAAAACGTTGAAAGAATTTAAAGATAAAATATGTAGAGGGCAAATGTAGGTGGGTGCAGGATAGGAGGAAGATGGGGGTGTAGGGACATTGCCACCGGAGCCTGTGCTCCATTGCAATTAAATTAAATTTAAAAAATTAAATTAAGAACCCAGGAATTGGATGCTCATGCTGAAGAAAGAAGAAAAGACCGAGCTTAAACATAGCTGCCTTAGTTAACCCACAGTCCTCCCACGCCCCCACACATTCGTTTGTTTTTCTGTTTTTAAATATGTTGGATATTTATTCTCTTCATGAGGCATGTTCGACGGTAGAATGATACAGTGATGGCCTTCCTGTCATATTACGTCGACTCGGTGTTGTTTGGGACCAATCCTACGCTACCAACAGCTTTCTATATTCAATTATGGCAACGAAATTCTTAATACACGCGTACGAAGTCGCGGTTATCAACTAGTAAAGAAATAAGCGAGAAAGCTGTTTTTAAATTTTTTGAAAAATATAAGCTCATCATGGAAAACACCCTATTTACGGATCATGCACGAAGGATGTACACTGGAAACAATTTCCATTTTGATTTCCATCACAGATTAAAATTAAATCGCACTGGATTTTTCAGAATTATTCACGGATTTCAATTTGATACAACCGCAGATACAAAGAACCTAATTTACCAAGTCGTACTATTGCAAAGATCGTTATATTCGTCACAGGATTGTAGCAAACAACCTAAACTCTATGTGTTCGTATACAGCCGTGTGGGAATATTAAATTGATAAAAAACGATTCTGTAGCGAAATATATACTGTATCAGATTAGATAGGCCATGAATGCTCATTCCAACTGATATTATACAGGATTTTTGAACAATATCTGCAATTTCGACATCTCCAGAGCAAAACATTCTTCTTCGTAAACGAACATACGATTAGAGACTGTTTGCGAGCACCGCGGCAGTCCACTCGACTTGTGCACAGTTTAACGCCACGGTATTTTCGAATGTTCTCCATTGTACTGCCGTAAATTGATTTGTAATTGTTTTCAACAGTCTCTCTCCAAACAGAAGTCGCCGAACGGTGCAAACGTGTTCAGAGAGATGTGTTCTTTCAATCACGGTGACTAGTCGAAAGACATATCAGGTGTATTGTGTGCAGCTTAACGCCCTACACTCTACATTGCCAGAGAACTGGGATATGAAGAACGTGCAGGTCATTGTCCTTCAGTATAGACTGATCAGCTAGAGCATTATGACCATCAACCTACTAGCGACATAAACCCATCCAGGTGATAGCGGCATTACCCGAGAAGGAATAACTGCAAGTTAGACACACGCACGGTGCATGTAGTATAAGTGAGCGTGCTATGCATGTTTAAAATGGGGAAGGCGCACGATCTATCTGAGTTTGACCGTGGGCAGAATGTGATGGCCTGGAGTCTCAGCCTAGGCATTTCGGAATCTGTACGACTTGTCGGGTATTCGAGGAGTGCTGTGGTGAGTGTCTTCAACAAGTGGCGAAACCAAGGTGAAATCACGTATAAAAGTCGAGAGGTTGGACGGCCATCCCTCATTACAGATGTTGGACGTCGTGGGCTGGACAGACTGGTAAAACAAGACAGGCGGCTAACTGTGGCGAAACTAACGTCAGACTTTAATGCTGGGCAGAGTACAAGTACGTCTGAACACTCAGTGCACCGAACACTCCTAACGAAGGGCCTCCGCAGCTGACGACCCATGCATGTGCCAATATTAACACTGTGACATCGGCAACTTCGACTGAAATGGGCACGTGACCATCGTCACTGGATGTTGGCGCAGTGGCAGAGCGTTGCATGGCTTGATGAATCCCGATACCTTCTTCATCATGCCTATGGGAGGGTGCGAATTCATCGTTTTCCAGGGGAACAGCTTCTTGACGTACTGCGGAACGGAGACAAGCTGGCGGCGGCTCAATTATGCTCTGGGGAACATTCACGTGGGAATCCATGGGTCCAGTGGAGCTCGTGCAAGGCACCGTGATGGCCAATAAGTATCGTACACTGGTTGCCTGGTTGCAGGCCACCTACATCCCTTCATGACGACCATATTTCCTAACGGCAGTGGCATTTTTCAACAAGATAATGCGCCATGTCACAAGGCCAGGAGTTTGATGGAGTGGTTCGAGGAACACAGTGGCGAGATGCAATTGATGTGCTGCCCTCCAACTCGCCAGATCTGAACCCGATACAACACATTTTAAATATGATTGAATGTGGCGTCAGAGCTCATTGCCCCCCTCACACTTGGGAATTTACAGGAATTAGGTGACTTGTGTGTGCAGATGTGGTGCCAACTCCCTCCGACGACCTACCAAGGCCTCATTGCTTCCATGCCAAGAAGCGTCGCCGCTGATATCTGTGACAAAGGCGGATATACCGGCTATTATGTAGGTGGTCATAATGTACTGGATATTCAGTGTAGCATCAAATTGAGTGTGATAGAACCGGTTGCGGTTTGGTGGCCTGAACGTCGCAGAATGGCAGCTAGGAAATTGTAGATATCCTGGGGATTCATCAGGTCTACTTCTAGAACGACACCCTTGGCCGAGTGGACTGCGATGCTCATAAAGTCTGTCCTACAAGTCTATCCACATGTAAACCATCAAAATCCTTTGGAGGGTAGATATACTAACAATGCCCAACCATACCAGTTTTTTTTTTTTTTTAACTGCTTTACGTCTCTCAACAGCGAGGTCTTTAGAGACGGGAAAGGCTGGGAAGCAAGGATTGGGGCAAGGAATGCGAAGGAATTCAGCCATGGCCTTTTGAAGGAAGCATCCCGGCATTTGCCTGGAATGATTTGGGAAACCATGGAAAACCCAAATCTGGATGATGCCCGGACGGGGATTCGAACCGCCGTCCTCCCGAATGCGAGGCCAGAACGCTATCCGTTACACCACCACGCTCGGTCATACCAGATTGTTTACTTACAAGTACATTATAAAATGTTCTGGTACCTCGTTGTTGTATTCTCCCAAGTGCCAGATGTTTGTACTGTAGTACCACTGGATGCTCTGGCAAATATCTCCACGATTTCCCCGTTACAAAAGAAGCCACAAGTCAACGTCTGTCTTTAGGTCCAGTATGACATGCATGGTTCTTAACACAGCCTGCCGCGAAATAGCTATAAAGTAGTAAGCATTGTCCAGGTTGCATGTTTCCACACATTAGTAAAAGTTTCAAACACATCCGCTAGTAGAATCACATCTGTGTGCACGTACAGACGTGTATATTCACAAAAGGTTACACTATTTAAAACCCGCCATTCTTGTGTCGGGTGTTCCTTAATTAGAGGCCAAAATTCCAGACTCTGCAGTGAACTGTAAAATTTTGATTTTGGAGGTAGCACGGAATAGGTAAGATTCTCACACGAGTCAATGTACTCGTAGGTGAAGTCTTCTCTGCACGTAGCCAACTGGAACTTTTCAAGGTGGATGAAGGATGGACTGGTAATACGCATGTCGTCGTCCTTAAGGATTCGAGTGAGCTTGTCTAATGGGACCTGTATGAAACTTTATGAGTACAAAAGTTATAAGGCAATTGAAGTACCCTCAATATTCTTGAAAAACTAAATATAACCTTAGGTGTTGATGGGAAGAACATTCATTCTTTTTTTGTCGAGGTTTAATAAAGGCCTAACTATGAAGTGAACATCATTCACACAAAAAAATATGGAAGAAGATGGGTATGCAATTTTGTACTGAAATTGCTATCAGTATGTGCTGTGCCTCTAAATATAACATTGTTCACAGACCTTTATAGTCCCCAGTTGAATGTCTTTCTTACAGATGTGACATACTATAGCACGAGAAAAATGTTCTTCCTGCTCCTACGTCATTACAAAATGAAAACGCTCTTTGTAAATTGTATCAACTTCTTCGGCTATTACATGAGTTTGTTAACTATCTATTTCGCAGGGGATTTTTTTTCTGAGAAAGAGTTGAACCGGTACAACTGAGAGTGGTATGGAAACGCAAAAAGCGCATGTTTCGGGACAACGGTTCTGTGAGGGACGTTACAATTTGAGCTTGCATGTATCAAAGAGTTCCAAAAAACTTTTAAATTCCATATAAAAGACGAATGGTGCACTCTATTTGGTGCACAAAACTATAAGCTCAACTCTGATGGGACCTACCCTAGAACAGTTAATCTCGTGGCGGTCTAAGTGACGTTTGTGTTCAAAATGTTACAGACATCTGTCATAAATCTGCATGGTATTTTGATGGCTGCTATATAGAGAACTAACTAGTACACCTCACGCATCCAGCAGTAGAGGTATTCACCATTAATTATCAGCACCACGAAAGCTTTTGTCTGCAGTGTATTGTAGGAGCCTGGAAACCAAACCAATTTATTAAATTGATTCTACCTCTCAAATTTCGAAATATCTGAAATATTAACCAGAAACTCAAGAGTGTTTTCGGATTATAGATTCTTATACATAAGCTCTCTGTCCGCGTGAAATTTGGCGCCTGTACTTGAAAAGTCAAAATCTTTGATGGAATGCATGCCATATTAGTGTTTAGAAAAATTAGCTTTATTCCTATTTATATCAAGTAGTAGTGCTATAAATGAAACCCACAAAACAGTGGTTCGAATTTAGCAATCTGCATGTCGAAGGAAATAATATCATACAGGGATTTCCTACTATCACGTACCAGAAATTCATTAAACTTGGTCATGATATCCCAACTCACAAAAACTCTACACCAATGAGCAAACTGCACGCATCTTTGTTAAAAACAAATATAAGCTATTTCAAAATGATTGGGCAACTGAATTTTAATATCATTAACCGAACTAACATTTACAGCCAACTTGGAAGGATTAGTGTAAATTTGGGATTTTTTTTCTATTTGGCGAAACACAAATTGACAAAAATTCTGGGATTCTTATAATTAAAAACAATATTTTCATGTACCATGATAAATCCTACTTGCGTAAGAACTTTCTCCGAGCCTCATCGTATCGCACTCGGCCTACTTAAATCCCACATGCCCAACCCAACCAAGGTGGCTACTGGGCTCCTATTTTAAATGTCATAGCATGTAGCCGGACGGTAGATGCGATGGATGTGGTTGTACTATGGCCGTGTTCGGCTATGGAGAAGAGTCCAGCATTTACTTAAACAACTACATAAAACCGCATAAACACCATATCCTTCTTCCAAGTGTTTTTATGTGTTGTTCTGTTTCTGTAACGTACACTTTCTTAGGAGAAGAGCGGATAAAATTCCAGCATTTGTTTAAACGACTACATATAACCGCATAAAAACCGTAAGATGGTTGTTACGATTTTGGTGTGTAAATACAACTTGATCAGAATAGCTCAGTTTTCCAACGGTTTTACTTGAATTTGTTACTGCAGAATCTAAATATGTTTAAGGTGTTGATGAAGTTCGTCGAGTACACTCGCTTGCCATTATAACATACTTTAGGAAAAGAAAATCGTCTGTACAATTTGGTAAGTGATTATTTTCCTAATATTTTGTAATATCCTAGGATTACAAGTGCTGATTGTGAGCTTGAGGAGGTGATATTTCACAGTTTACAAATTTTCTGGTTAACTGAGGGCTTCCGATACAGCTATCAACTCCGTTGTTATGGTTGTTGTTTCAGTTTGTTTGATGAAATTTACCTAAACCGTCCTTATGATTAAAGATCTCAATCCGTTTTTGGTTTTCAATCCTATAATTTAATCTATCGAGCATGTGATCACTTAACTAAAGCCAGTAGGAGTTTTCTGTTGTTACTTTTTTTCGATAAACAAGAGGTCAATTTCGTGTTACAAGGTCGGAAAAATTTATTCACAAGATCCTTTAGAAGAGTTCAATTAGGTTATCATTATCTTTGATGTCAGCGAGGACATCTTCCAGCTATGCTGGAGAGAAAAGAGAAATTTTTTGTTGATACTGCAGCTGTTAGTCATAATTTCTGCAGTGAAAAGCAAGTATATTTTTTTTAATTTATTTTTTCCGATGGAAGTAACTGAACGATCTTGGTTATCGGCTAATTCTATATGTTTTTTTTTAACGCAATTAACCTAAAGTATAGTGGCAGATTACGGGGCTATTAATTAAGGATATCAGCTGCACCTGAGAAATGGCTTTAAAATGAAATATCATAATGTAGATCAACAGATCATGCTCATGAGAAGTCCATTTTGTTAATACACAAGATACTTTTTTTTTACATGTACCTGAAAAATATTGAATTTATTTGCCTTTTCTTTTGTACTGAAATTAATTACCTGTGGAGGATTTGCATCATTGCGTGCGTTCTAATCTAAAGAAGAGTATAATGTCTGTTACCCTCTGTGTGAGAATCAAGCAAGTCCCATGAAGAACTGTTTTCATATGTTAATCTGTTTTGTATAAAATATTTGTGTACGTTATCACGAAATACGATTAAGAAGACCAGTTTGCCGGTTTCAGATTTTTAATTCACACATGCTCTACCTACCCGAGTGCAGTATGGCTGAATTGTAAAATTGTTACCTTAATTATCAACGTAACAAGGAAGTATTCTGTGCAGTAAGGAGGAGGGAGTGTTTCTAAAGTAATTTTTTCAATGTATTCATTATTTTATTCAGTTGCTTTCATTCCTAGTGACTGCGCCTTTCGAGCATTGTTTCCGTTTAAAAAAAAATTGAAACTGAGAATGAAGTTAGCAAAAGGTTTAGTAAAAATTATAACGTACTGAAAGCAGGAAAACCAAAAATTGAGATGGAGAGGTCTGACCACTGCCAGAATATCTACAGTGCCTTCACCTGACCTTCACCTTTGCTAATGCTTGCTTTGTGTTTATTAATTACTCTGGGAATGTTCGCGGCTCGGGTTCCACATTAAGCTTTATCCCGAAGGATTACCTAGCTGTGGTAAACTACAGCAGTGTTGGATTGTGTACCAACCTGAAACTCGGTCGATAAGGGGTTGAGAGAGTAAGAAATTTCCTTTTATTATTTTATCTAAATTTCCGTGGTTATTGTGTGCGTGACTGTCTGCTAACTATGGTTTTAGCAACAACGACAAATATTTGCTGTATACTTTGTGTATCTTTCTTTATAATAATAATAATATTTAATTAAATTGAAATGGAGCGCACGCTCCGGTGGCAATTTCCCTACACACCCATCTTCCACCTTTCCTGCACCCACTTATTAGCAATATAAGTTCATTGCGGTGACGTGTGTGAGAAATATTTACATTTGGGTTAAGACTGGATATAGGCAAAAACACTTGAGCATGGCAGTTTACCAAAGTGAAAAAGTCAGTAAAAAAACCCAGAGGCAAGCACAGTGTGACAATGGGAGAGAAGATAAACAGAGTCTTCACTATAGTGTTATATATTTAGAATTTCGAGAATGATTGAACACATTACAAGAATGAGTATAATATGCTGGTCGCTGTTGTGTGCTATGATGAGTTGGTTCGTACCTGTTAACACTGTGAAAATGACTTGAAACCAGAAAGTATATCCCATCTTGCTTCATATGATATCCCATTTACATTCTGGTTTTGGGTAAGACGGCGCAAAAAAGTGATTTTTTATGTTGTTAACCAACCGAGCGTAGTGGGTGAGGGTAACTCTCTGGTTTCACATTCTGTAGGACGCAGGTTCGAATCCCAGTCCGGCCATCAAGATTTCGGTTTCCCAGGGTTCCTTCCAAAGGTCATGGCCGAATACCTTCCCATTCCTTGTCCCCAACGTCAGATGACGTTGACTGGGGGTAAAGCCGTACGAGAAAAGACGTGACCGAAAACATTAATTTTTTATTTTCCTCAAATGTAATTAAACAAATGCAGACTAATTTATCATTTTTAATAGTAAAACTGATTGTTTCTCATGAAAATACCTTTTTTTATTTATGGCTTTACGTCTCGTTGATGTCGAGGTACCGAGCGTGGTGGGTGAACGGTTAACTTTCTGGCCTCTCATTCGGGAGGACGCGGGTTTGAATCCCCATCCAGGCATTCAAAATTGGGTTTTACATGGTTTCACCAAATCACTCCAGGTGACTGCCGGGATGCTTCCTTCAAAGTGGCCATGGCCGAATTCTTTACTGTTCCTTCTCCCCAGTCCAATCCCGCCTTAATGACCGTAGCCGTCGACGAGGCGTAAAGCATGAAGTGTTCTCTATGTTAGGAAAGCGACTTCTCGACCTCACTGTGGCCGTTTGCTACCGGTCATTCATTTCCAAATAATATTAAGTATAAAAATCAGGTTGGCGCCAGAGATTGGAGTGTACCCTATTCTGAGGGAAGCGACATCCAGATCTCAATGTATTATTATTGAAACATGAATTATTGAATTAACCAAGCAAAATGACACATTACAAGACTGGATGGGATCTAGTGAAATCAAGGTTCACAATCTGGATTTACTATTTACTCCTGTATTTGACAAAATTTTACAAAGATTAAATTTTCCTTTTTTACATCACTTTTTCTGTGGAGCAAGAGAGTCTGTCTCGGGGCGATATCTAGGGTAAAACGATGATGATGCAAAAGTTCCTTTTTCTGAATGGTGATTACCGTGCAGGCGAATCTAACTGTAAGTTGTGCAGTCGGTGGGTTGACCAGCTCTCTGTGACCGGCCGGCTGCCTCCCTGCTGTCTATCCAATGGTCAGCTGGTCGGTCGATCTACACCTCTCCGTCGGTAGCCAACAACTTCCTCCTCTCTTCCATCATGCCGGACGAAGTGTCGCTTTCCACGCCCTCTTGATGACTTCGGCCAATTTCTGTATTTGGAGGGAACCTCTTCTTGCTGGTTGGCTCGGGACATGCAACAAAACTGCCCTTTTTTTTCATAATAAAAATACAAATTTTTCCTATTGGCTGTACTCCCTGGCCTCCCCTCACCCTTCGTTCTAGGATACAGATTTACTTTTTACTTTATTTGTTTACCGAAACAGTCCAGGCTGCTCTTGAGCTGTGGTCCTGTCACGGGAGCTGTTTTCTGCCATCTGTCACATCTAATGGCAACACTCAATGGCTGGCGTCCTCGAAACACAAGCAGAACCTCCCCTGGGACCGACACACTCACGACGAGAAAAGAAACACGCACATATGTTTTCCATTCCGAACATTACAAGCAATAAGTTAAAACAAAGATGTCGAGGTCATTAGATGGGATGGAACTGGAGACAAGGAACCGAAAGATATTCGGCCATGGGCTTTTGAAAGAAGCATCCCGACGTTCGCCTGGAGTGATTTGGGGAAACAATGGAAAACCCAAATCTGGATGCCTGGACGGGGATTCGAACCGGCGTCCTCCCGAATGCGAGGCCAGAGCGTTAACCACTCACACACCACGCTCGGTGTTAAAATACTAAAATACCCACTTTTACTTGATCTTCTACTGTATGTTTCTTTTCTAATATTACTTTCCTTTATGAATGAGAGTAGAGCTGGTTCAGATGGCGTTGTTACGACATTCTTACTGATAACAGACGTTCGACCGTTGCACAATGCAATGTGATATTACTCTGCGTGATACGAGTCGATTAATAATTTTGAAGCTAAAATAAATTCAGCGTGGTCACCGGAATGAGATTAAACCGCGCGCACTGATGAACTTTCCCGAGAGCACGAGACGAATTGTCTGCTGATCGTGTCTCTGTTTGATTTCCTAAATAAAAATCATACTTCCTATGATTTGTGTGCCGATTGTATTTTGATTATCTCTCTGCGTGGGACAGTAATTCATGAAGTATTGTCGAACTAAAAAACAGAGCGGGACAAACTCTGGAATTAATTATTTCATTACGAACGAAAACGAAACTGTACTCAGTTATACACACACGTTTGAGTCAGAAAAAAAGGTAATTTCAGCTGCTACACTTGGATCAATATTGTTTGTAATTTTTGAGACAGTAGAAAATGAAAATTCTGGTTGCTCATACAACTTTTATTTGTTAGTGATACAATGCTATGAAATTAATTCCTGTATCTTCTGCTTTGCAATAGATAGGATGCGCGTAGTATGTATTTGGGTGACAATGAGGTTGCCCTATGTGGTTTTTTATTCGTCTAAAAAATTTTCTAGTAGAACAAAGTATTTTGTTAGGAATAAAAGGTAAATGTGTAAGCTATTACGCTCTTACATACTGGTGGCTAGGAGGACTTTTCCAACTTCGGTAGTTGTTTCCATATGTCTTAAAACTGTTTAAGGTTTGTGTAGATGTGCTTCTATGATATTCTCTTTGCATGAGGAGTAGATCTTTGGAAGGAAAAGGTGGAAAATCTAGAATTCAACCAGTTAACATCGGAAAACCTGTTTAAAAAACGTATCTAGCCTCGCATTAGGGAGTACTTCGGTTCGAATACCCGTCCGGGCATCCAGATTTGACTTTTCCATGGTTTCCCCAAATCACTCCAGGCTAATGCCGGGATGCTTCCTTCAAAAGGCCATGGCCGAATACCTTCCTGTTCCTAGTTCCCAGATCTTTCCCGCCTCTAAAGACCTCGACTTCGACGAGGCGTAAAGCAATAAACAAAAAATAAATGAATAAATAGATAAAGAACAATAATAATAAAAAAGCGTAGTTATGCTGGTCAGCATGGGGAGAACGTGAGTTGAAATCAGTTCTTGTACCTCCCAATAACATGGTCGGGCTGGCACTGGTAGGATAGGTTCAAGAGCATTGACCTTGAAATAATTGCTGGTTCGAGTCTAGCCTTGGGCATGGTTAGTATTAGTCAAGTTATTCTTGTGTTGTCGATGCTACAGAATAAATAATTATAATTATGATGATGAATGTACACACACACTGAAATCGTTGCGAAGGTTGTATAGCGGACATGGCAGGGTTCCATTTTTTTTTTTAAGAGCCGTATATCACATATCCAAAACGAGCTGGAAGAGAAGACGAGGTAATGTGTTGGTGGATGCTGCGATTTTACCACTATAAGAAGAGCCAACCGTCTGAGCACCTAAATACATTGTCATTTCAGTTAAAACGTTAATAGTGTAATAGTATGAAGACGGGAACCACTAAATTACTAAGCTTGCAAGTATGATTAATTGTGTTTCTCAAAACCTTTAAATATTTATTTTGACTTTATTTCTCCTCTGAATTTTCAGAAAATCCTCCTGTCAATTGGCTTTAAAATAATAAATTCGTTCGGGGCGGCTACTGAAGGTTTTAAACGTGCAGTCAGCTGTTTGTGTCACTACAATTTAAAAATAAGCTTTTCAGAGACTTCTATACATGACAACATGATCGTGAAAAATACCTAAATTCTTTATAGAATTGGACTAAAATAGTAGAAATCATAGTGTTTTTGTGATGATAGAATGTCGTTTTTTAATTGTTTTAGCCTTCCCTATTGGTTCTGTCTTATGGAAAATATCAGCTGGCAAGAAGACTCAACGCATAATTCAAATTTCCGCGAAAGCAAATAAATGGAAATCTTATAAATTTTCATATTTTATCTTCATCGTTCGTTTCGTGATATCAAGGTGTTTATGAGCTAGATTATAGGCGAGAAATTTTTCTATTGCTTACAAATAGAAAGATCTGATAACACTATGAAGTAATTGCAGTAGGTCGTACTTAATGTGAGCGACAAGACATTTCTAATTTTTTTATTTTAATTATGGCTTTACGCCTCGTCGACGTCGAGGTCATTACAGGCAGGATGGGTCTGGGGACAAGGAACAGGAAGGACTTCGACCATGGCATGGAATACCCAAATCTGGATGCTCGGACGGGGATTCGAACCCGCGTCCTCCCGAATGCGAGGCCAGAGCTAAATTTCTGTTCTGCAACAAAATGTAATTTTCTTTCGTTATGAAATTAACTACCGGTCACGAAGTCACGGATACAAGGCCGTACTTAGTACGAAAGTTGCCACGAGGAATATCTCATTTTATTCAAACCTTACAAAATTGGTTTTCGTTCTGTAGTGTGCCCTAATAGTGATTTGTAACTGTAGTATCGTTTTGACAAAATTTCTATTGAAATTGAAGCTAACAATAGGTACGCATCACAGGGGGATAAAAATTTAATGAGAATTGGTCGAGTCTGTAGCAGCGATCGAACGGAGAACCCACTGATATTAGTGTTAACGCATTAGCTGCTGTACTGTATGGGAAGCCGATTTAATGGTTATCAAGTGTTACTCTGACCTGTTTCTAGCGTTTAACTGGATGTGGAAATAACTGATGGAAATTATCAACAGGATTCCAGCTTTATGAAGCCCTTGTCTTGAAGTAGTGCATTATTGTTGGCACATTGGACTGGTGCATTTTCAAATGACTTTTCACATAAGAAAAACGTTCCAGCCACTTAATAATTTTTATAAATTAATTGTTAACAAATAATGCCAGTGGAACTGTATTTACGTGTTTAATGTCGTACGTGTTTCATGTCTCATCGAGGCATCATCAGCAAGGAATTATTTACACTGATTTGTGCAGGTTTGTAGCTGCACATCTACGATTTTATCCAAAGCCTGTTCGGACTACAGCTATTTGTCAAAATATTGGAAGCAGTGAGCCTTATTGCCTTTTATAAATTTTAAATATAATCATTTCAATTTTGGAATGCAGAATATTTAAAGACAAGCATTTAAAACTGACAAAGAGGTAACGGAATTGAACATGCTGTATTAAACTATCGGCTGATAGTTTGTAGGTTGTAGAAATGGTATCTTAATGGAGATTTGAAGCAGACACATAGGAAAAGTTAATATTTAACAATTATATATTGCTGTAATACTATAAAATTTTCCAGTAGATATTTTGTTGTAATCCTTACCGTCTTGACTCGCAATATCTCATAGACATTGTAGGCAAAACGCTGCTTGTCAGCGATAGATTTTATGATCTGGAGTGTTTATGAACGCAGTTATACGAAATTTTATGTTCAGCTGGTAAGTTGTGAGGGCCTCCATCAGCTTTTAATTTATTCTCTGAATTTGTAAGGTTTTTCGCGCATTTCTTCAATAATTGTATTAAAACGAAACCGATAATACTAATCATGTGAATAATAATGGCATGGCTCATATGACTAGGATGACAGGCTAGTATGGTCGTAATCAGGGGCGGATCCAGGGATTTTGGTTTGGGGGGGGGGGGCTTGAGCAGACTTTGGTTTGGGGGGGCTTGGCTTGAATGAAATTGGTTCAGAGGGCTTGCCTTCAGTGGATTTTGGTTTTGGGGGGCTTGAGTCGGCCCTTAGGGTAGCCTTCTCGGGCCTCAAATCCGTAGAGCTAAAAAAAAAAAGTCTCCAAAATTACAGTGTCGGGGGTGGATCTAGATACTTTTGGGGTGGGGCTTGAGCCCCCTAGCACTCCCCCCCTGGATCCACCCCTGGTCGTAATGGCCTGGTGAAAGGGAATTTATTTGCTGCGCATTCCGCCCCTATCGTAGACGCCTCAACCTAACCCGGTAATCCTTATCGGGTATAGGGGATCTACAGTTTAACGTACAATATAAACCACTGAAGCGTTCTGGCGTACTTGACATTACGCAGCAAGCTATGCCAGAGGGTAAGGTCGGGTTAAGGGCCTACGAAAATCTCCGCTGAGACAGGGATTCGATCCGGGGACCTGTTGATATCCACTCAGCCACCAGACTAGTCATGAATGGTATAAATGAGTGTTATATTTTGGTATAGTTACTGTCCGAAATTATTCCTCTGAAGGTATCAACGTATCAGACTAACGAATTTTCCTGATTTCGTATTGTAGCGAGATGACTAGATGGGTCATCTCGTACAATGTAAATTAATTATTGTTTGATTTAATATAAATAATAAACAAATGGATATTCATGTTCGAGTTGGAGACAGAAATCCGCGTCTAGCTAAGAGGTGTGTTAGCGTGAGCGACAGTCTGACTTAAGCCGGATGTCTCCGGTAGTTCGAGACAATGAGAAGATTATCTCTGGTAAGCCGACGCTGGTATCGGTGAGAAAGGCTGGACTCTGGGGAATTTTGCGGAAGGGATCCGTAGATGCGCCGTTCGCTTGGTATCGTGAGAAAATGTCTACATATCCTCCCGAACAATCCCGACAAAACCCGAAGACTCTTAGCAAATAAGAGGCAATGTATTTGTCAGCATAGAGGGGAGACTTTTGCGAAGCCAATCCGATGTGTTTATTTCCTCACGTGGTTGAAAATATTACAAATTTTGTGTTTTTCATGATACTCGCCGAGGAGGAGAGACGAGCTCTGAGGGACGAGAAGAGGTCACTCCGTTCAGAACAATCGCGCTGGCAACTGCCTGCCAGAGTACTGCGCATGATTTCGTTCTGGAGGCTTCGATGACTGAGCGCCTAGTCCGATCGATGTTGTCACTTTTGTTCGTTGACGTGACAAGTGCCTAGCATTACCTGGATGGTGCGCCGTTGAGAGGCGATAGCGCTCTTGTTACGACGCTGCGTGCAGCCAGACAGACACGGTAATTATACCTCCAGAAACAGTGTGTACTCAGACGAATCACTGAGATAGCCCTTTAACGGAATGATGAGTGTGAGTTCTTATGCCGCCGGACACTAATTCCTGAGCTAGTTGTGTCTAAAAGCCGAGTGCTTTTTGGTTTTCGTTATCCAGTTTGAATTGAAAGACTGATTTCCATGTTTGGAAACTTTCAATGACTATTATTTGTGGGAACAAATTAACTCCCTGGCGCCCTATGTAATCCAGTTAAACCTGATGTTTTCTTGTTATCATTGTCATACAAGAATCGCTCTCGTTATGTATAAGAGAGTTTTTGCTTCAGTTGCATATGGAATTTTAACTCTTTGTAATGTACATGTATTGCAATTTCTTAGCTTCAATTAACGATAATTGTTTGTTTGCTATGTTGCACCTGTAAGACAAGGTATTGCGTTGAACTTTATTTTGCATAGACAGATGTTTAAGATTAATGGTAAATATACCTCTGTCTGTAAGCAGTAATGAGTACCAAATAAACCAATATTTTAGGATCTTTTCAAATATTAATAACAGAAGTAATGGTTTCACCTCTGTTTCCTGAAATTAATATATGTGCTTTGCATAAGATAGTGGAAGGTGGCGATTATAAATCATGCAAGGTAAGCAATTAATCTGCCCAACCAACCAATCCGCTGCAGTATTCAGTGTTCCATTTTCAAGTTTACGTTCTAAATACCTACATTTTAAGCTTCAGGTTTACCGCAACAGCATTTCTTGGTTTCGTAGGTTGACTCCATTCTTGGTTTAAATCAGCTAACGATTTCATGCATGTAACGATAATGTGAATTACAACTACAGGTTTCATGACTGTCATAAAGTTGGTTAAATTAAGTACATTAAATTATGTTAAATTTATGACGGTATAATTGCGGAGTTGATAGTAGGGTTCTAACGGAGGTCATCTTTGCGGATGAGGGTTTTCAGTGCAGTTTCGGATGCGGATGTTTGCGGAAGCGGATGTTTTCCGGAAGCGGATGTTTTCCTGAAGCAGATGCGGAGATGGAAAAATAGATTTATAATTATTTAGATTTTAATATTTTATCTAAAATAAACTTATAATCAAAATAGAATAAGTATATTTTTTTGTCCAAAATGATAAATTTTTTCATATTATACTGCCACAGTGATTTATTTTTTGCCTCTTCTTTCAACAACAAATAAGTGTAATAATTTCACAAGTGAATTAAATTATTTACATAACTACACACGCTTCAGAAAAACAGTCTTTGTCATATGAACTTTGTGGAGTTCGCTGCTCGATTAATTCAAGGGTCAAGCACAAGGCCACGCCGCCGCACATCTCCATGCCCGCCACCCGCCTTTCCGTCGTTCTAGCGGTCCATTCACAGTTCAGCTTGTAGGACCTACGATGATCCGATTTTTCGAAGAATGACTCTTGTTGGTCCGTGAAAGGGGTTACAGGTCTACATGTAGGACGTGTTGGATTTTGTTGGACTCCCAGACAATCAACACGGGTTCTTGCCTTCCAGAAGTAGGAGTGAACATGGGAGTCCCACAGGGTAGTGTATTGGGACCATTGTTATTCGTTATTTTAATGAATGATTGTGTTAATGGTTTACTGTCAGAAGTTAGATTGTTTGCAGATGACATAATGTTATATAAAAGGATTAAAACAATAGAATACTGTAAACAGCTGCAGGGTGATCTAGATAGGATAACTAGCTGAGCGAGTAAACATGGGATGAAGATATATGTAAAGAAGAGACAGCTTTTTAGGTACACAGATAAAAAGCTAGAGGTTGATTATGATTATAAAGTGGGGAAGGAGCTACTTCTTGAAGACTCGAAATGTAAATACTTTGGCACAACATTTGATAACAAACTTAACTGGGCAGGACACATTGGACAGGTAGTAGGGAAAGGTTCAAAATCCTTCACCTGTTACAAAAAGTGATGAGGGGATGCAATAGAGAAGTAAGGGAATTGGGGTACAAAACTTTGGTCAGACTACTGCTGCAATATGGTGGTGTAGTTTGGGATCCACATTTTGGGTATCAAATACAGGAGTTGGGAGAGGGGTGGGGGGGGGGGACGCAGAGGAGGGCTGCCAGATTTGTCTTTGAAAATTACAGCAGAACACAATCGGTAACTAATATGATAAAGGAGCTGGAGTGGGATTCATTGGAGAATGGAAGGAGGGTGAAGAGAATCGTGGGAGTGTACAAAGCGTATACTGGTGATGAAGCATGGAAAGATAATGGTGAGAGAATTAAGAGAGGTATTTGGAAGGGTAAGGTTGACCATGTTCACAAGCTGGCACTTGATTTCAGGCATAAGGGTGTGGGAAAATTTTCTTTCGTAGGAAAGGGTGTGAGGGACTGGAATAAATTGCCAAGAGAAGTAATGAATGATTTACCGGAAACGCTATGGAATTTAAAGCAAAAATTAGTAGAGGGCAAAAGTAGGTTGGAAGAGGAAAGGAGAAAGGGGAGTGTGAAGGGAGATTGCGAACGGAGCGGGCGCTCCATCGCTATTTTATCAATTTTGTATATTATATACTATGAAGTTGGATCATGATTGGAGGAAACATCCTACGAGTGTGCGATAAGGACAGTGGTGCGCGGCAAGAAAGTACGAGTGGAAAGAATTACTTGGAACATTTTGTTGGACCCCTTCTCAGATAGATCAGGCGCTTTCCCCATTGTAACATGGATAGCACACTCACTGATACTACATGCACCGTGCGTGTGTCTGACTAGCAGTCATTCCTCGTCATGTGACACTGCTATCGTCTGAACGGATTTATATCGATAGTAGGTTGGTAGTCAAAATGTTCTGGCTGATCAATGTATCTGTGAACGACGACGAAATATGAACAGTGTTATACCTGGTGTACATAAACACAGTACCCATTACACTGCTCCGATGTAACACTGAGAGCATTGCAGCTCAATGAATAGTTTCTGTGAGTCAAATCACTCCATTCACAAACCTATCTCACATACAACAGATATTACAAGAGAGACGATCCGCCTCCTTTAAACTCGTAATCTCATTATTTCTGCGATGTTGCTGCAGGCCATGTTTCCACAGTTGCTTAATTAATGACTAGTTGAAAGAATACGCCAGTGCAACTGTTTAGTTTATTTATTGCTGCGTCGTACGCGTTTCACCTCTCATCGAGGCATCATCAGCGACGAATCTGTGTTACAGTTTTTATATACAGTTTTATCCTATTATTACATAATTATGGGCATGAGATATTTTATAGCTACAAGTTACTTACAATTTACATTTGTTACTGTGGTATGCAGCTGCGCATCTCCGTTTTTATATACAACGCATGTTTTGACTGTATCATATTTACAATATTGTTTGTTATCATCGTTCAGTCGTCTGTTAGCGTCAGCTGGTTTGTTTATGTCTTGTCGCGTCCTTCGGTTGTCTGCTGTGGCCATTTTGTTTGTATATGTCATGTCTCGGGCCGATAGCGCGAGTTTTGAAAAGTGTGTGTATGTGTGATGGTCTTGTTAGAATGTTTTATATTTATGTGTGATGTATATATGTGTGGTGTTTTATTATACAGTTTGTGTTCGACAGACAAAACAAAATAACACAAACTGTATAATAAAACCCCACACATATATACATCACACATAAATATAAAACAATCTAACAAGACCATCACACATACACACACTTTTCAAAACTCGCGCTATCGGCCCGAGACATGACATATACAAACAAAATGGCCACAGCAGACAACCGAAGGACGCGAAAGCGACCCAGGAAGACAAGACATAAACAAACCAGCTGACGCTAACAGACGACTGAACGATGATAACAAACAATATTGTAAATATGATACAGGCAAAACATGCGTTGTATATAAAAACGGAGATGCGCAGCTGCATACCACAGTAACAAATGTAAATTGTAAGTAACTTGTAGCTATAAAATATCTCATGCCCATAATTATGTAATAATAGGATAAAACTGTATATAAAAACTGTAACACAGATTCGTCGCTGATGATGCCTCGATGAGAGGTGAAACGCGTACGACGCAGCAATAAATAAACTAAACAGTTGCATTGGCGTATTCTTTCAACTAGTCATTATTTCTGTTAGTTAACATCACGTCGCCAGAGTTAACTTTTCTTCTACACCACCTTCTGCCAACATTTTGTGGTCGGCTGCCTTTGATGAGACTCATCGCAGGCGTGGTAAAATTTGGAGTTTTGATTTTAGTATCGCATACCTTAACTGACGCCAAGCAATTTATACTTACTACCAGGTACTAAGGTGGAAGTGAAGTGTTGCCATTTATCTGTGAAACGTATACCTATGTTCTGTGTGTGGTTTGTGAACTGTGTAGTTTTTGTCTATGAGACAGAGATTGGGGACCGTTCGGGCATTCGCCTCAATGACGACGGAAAACAGCATTCAAGGCGGTCAGTACGCGAGGGCCTGGGTTCATGTCCAGTTCCGTTGTACCGCTCGGGTCCAGTGTGCGGCGCATCAGCGCACTGAGTCACACTGGCTGGCAGTTACCTTTGTGACCATTGGCCCTGCCATGTTCAAAGGTCAACATCTTCTGCTTATAACTTTGTATAATTCCGCTTAAGCAGCCCGCTACACTAGATACGGATAATTGATTAATACCCGGAAAAGTAGCTGACCTCCAAACCTTGTTCCCCCAACTCCAGTCAGTCAGCCAGATAGTAGCCAGATTGGCCACACCTTGCAGCATGACCGCTGCAATTATAAACAGAAGTTATTTGATAAATAGTTTACAACAGGGGTGGCCAACCCAAATGATCTTGCGGGCCACCTTGGAAATACATCATAACTCCCTGGGCAGCATATAAAATTATCTATATATTTGCAAGAATGTTATTTTAAAATCAAAGTTAATTTTTTCTCATGATTTCAACAGTTAATTTTTTTAATATATGGATGCAAAAATAATGTATTTTTAATACATTGGTTTTTCACATTATAAAATAAATATATTTTGTAAAAGTGTGGTGAATCTCGTGGGCCGGAAAAATGTCCAAGCTGGCTACATGCTGCCCGCGGGCCGTGGTTTGGTCATCTCTGATTTACAACGTAGTTGACTCTTATATTAATGTATTATGACCTACAATTATTACATTTTAATAGTTTACAACGGCTATTTCGATATATTTTACATCTGCTGAACGTTAAATTTTTTTTGTTAGTAAAGATATTAAGATAAGATATTATTTAGACCAGCGGTTCCCAACCTTTATTGGTACACGACCCACTTTTAAGTAAAAAAAAAATTTCGCGACCACCCTAATATGAGAGTATCTAATATCAGAATGGGAAATGTTGTATGATCTCGATACGCTATCGACTATCCTATCCTGCGAAAAGGCAAATATTAGTACAAAGCATATAATATCAACAAAAACAAGGATTGATAATACAAAAAACAACAACCATATTATAGAACGGGAGGCAGCTGCACAGACCATCACCTCATCTAGTTGACTGCTGAAATTCCACGATTACAAGTAACGCAATCAGCATATTAAAATGAAACTGGTCTTCCAAGCCACTTTTTGGTGGAAATAACCTGCAGATCTGATTTTCGTGGTTGATTGGGAACTTTATACTTGTGTTTTACTGCAACCAAATGTATGAAAATATAGAAGACTGGGAGCAGGAAAACACAATGGTAAACTTACCAGTCAACCACTAAAATGGGCTTTATAGGTGTTTCCCACCAATACATGACTTGGCACATTAGAGCCATTTTAATTTGCAAATCGAGTTTTAACTAATCCTGGAATGTCAGCAGTCAGCTCGATGAGGCGATGCTTTGTACAGACACCTCCAACTTTTTTTACAAAAGATAATGAAAAATACGTTTAATTATTATAGAAACACAACTTTACAATAAGTGAGATTTCTGGCACTGGTGTTTACTGATGAGGGCGTTGATATCAGTGCTAACACTTGTTAATTTTAACCTTAAGTCACTTTCTACACATAGTTTATTTCTGTATTTTGTTTTTAAAAAACATTAAGATATATTTTGGTGGTAAAAACCTCGATTTTTCCGCGACCCACCAAAACACACGCCGCGACCCACCAGTGGGTCGCGACCCATAGGTTGGGAACCGCTGATTTAGACTATTCAATTTTTGTTTCATTCTTTTCTGAAATCGCATTTTTATACTATTTTTTTTTGAAGCAATGAAACAATAAATTTCTATGTAGGGATAAAACTCAAAGTGAAGTACAATAATCAACTTTAAATAAAAAACTAATAAAAATAATACTTCAAGCTGAAATTCTAATAATATCCTTTAATCAGATAATGCAGTAGCCTAATAATTAATTAAATGAAGAATAAAATATAGATTTACATACCTCTAGTACGACAATATGTGTAATTTTCAGCACAAAAGTGCATTTTCAATTTTTGAGTACGTATATTCAGGAAAGTTCGACATTTGGGGATTCGAACATAACACCGTTAGATGCGAAAAACTTACCCATCATCATCACACGAGTTTTGTGCAAATTAGCATAATTTTATTTGGTAATTCCAGCTTCCATTGCAAGAATTATTTATTTTATGGCTATGTAACCAGAATTAAATTATTGGAACCTTAAATAAATGACGCATAGACTGTCGTCAGACGCTAAATGAACGGGAGTAAAATTGATGTTTAAAAAGAATTCACGACATGCGTTCTGATTGGTGTTTCGTATTACGTGACTAACTGCTGTATTTTTACGTTTACAATACTATATTTGCATCTCTTATTCGACACATAAAGTTTATTTTTTGGTATCCTTACAACTTACAATCAATTAATGTTTTATGTTTTTTTTTATAATGTGAAGTAGCCTATTTCATTGGTATCCAGTAAGCTGTTACTAATTTAACTACAACTTCCTTAAGTCTGAATGACTCGAGAGTTACTACTCAAATATGCAAAATTTAATCCAGAAGTCATGGCAATCTGGAATGCATTTAAAAAGTATAAACCGTTATAAATCGAGCATAATCTTTAGAAGCCCGAGAAATGTGCTTTTCAATACCAGCCCCGGTTTGAACCGCTGAATCACAGCTACCGGCAAGGATAAAACAAAAATTACATAAATAGAAATAACTATTTTATTGCAGCCTAATGTTTAAAATTAACACTGTAACGTACAGCACCAGAAATGGACAGTACAAACAGTTAACAGCATTCAAAGCAGTAGTCTATGCTATTCGCATCCTCTTCCCAACGATATAGTAGGGTTGAACATCACTGCTGTCGGAGTTTTGATAGTATTTACGTCCTGACCTCAAAAAATCGTTACGCTTTCCCTTTGTGTGCAAAGCGAATTCTGCACAATGGCTGCCACAGTTTCTGAATGAGCTTATAGTCTCATGGACTTACATCGTGTGAAAAGCGAGAGTATTTATCATAAAACTTCCCATCTCTCCTATCACCTAATGCGATATGCGCCAACACTGCACACTTGTGCCGTCTCTCTGTAATATTTCATAGAGGCTTTAAAATTTATATACTGGATTTCAATAGCAGCCACACTTTCTGAAGAAATGACATCGTTATCATGACTAATGTATGTTTGTTTTCACACATGAACACAATGAGTGGCAAATTCCGTTTTTGTGTCCGAATTAAAGGCGACGTAATCAAGCAGGATCCAGAAAGTACGTGTTGCTTTCGCACGATATGGGTTCAGTGCACAGACAGTGTATTAAATATGAATTCATCCAAAAAAATTAGCAATAAATTTTCTTAAAAATCAATAACAAGTGATTTTCAAATAGAATTCGTTATTGATTTAGCCAAAATGCCTTTTAAATTGTTTAATAACCCTTCTAAATGTTTTTTAAAATTTTCAAAGGAAGTATTGTCAGGACGTATTTATTATCTGAATCACGAAGTTTTCTATAGAAAAATAAATAATTTACTATCAAAAACATTATCTGTTAAGGTATTAAATCTGTTAAAATTCCTTGTTCAATTATTATAAGAAAATCATTACTCCAGAAAGGTGCCTGTGGTTTAACTGTAAACACAAAAAGAATTCCTTTTTCAATTATTATAAGAAAATCATTACTCCAGAAAGATGCCTGTGATTTACCTGTAAACACAAAAAGAATTTTCTATTTAGAAGTTTGGTACCCAATTTGACTCTGACAAGGATTTCGTGACAAAAATTTAGAGCACTGCTTCAAACGTTCGAGGACTACAACTTCGAAAATGTATGTCAATAATTGCAAGGCATACATGCATGTATGACTGCAGATGGTTATAACTTCCAGAGGTGAACATATTATTATTAATGCATAATTATTTTTATGAGTGTGCATTTGTCTTCGAGGTCACACAGTCAATACTACATGTTTACGTAATTCGCAAGTATCTAAAGGTGCACTCAATGTATAGACGACACAAGACAAACACAATACTTAATTAAAACCACCCATACCTTGGCCAAAATCGAACCGATGATCCCTGCAACGTGAGACCTGCTTGCTAACCTCAATGCTGCCGTGATCGGCAGCATAATCCTCAAACAATGAATTAAATGATTTTAATATTCACTTTGAAATTCTTGTGTTAGCGCCGACTCGAGTGACTTGCAAAGATAGATCGTTATAATAAAAATGTTTTAGTTGCATAGCGCCATCCATTGAAAACATCTAACGTTACGTTCACCGTTAGTACTCGTATATTGCCTAAAACTGTGAGATCGTAAGTGTTGAGTGCACTAGTGGCAAATACAGAGGTTGGAAAAAATAATATGAACACCATGCGACAGAGTACAGGTTGTTGCATGTTGGCACCACTACTTCCGTGTGACTACTGCGATGCGCATGTACGGCATAGTTGACGTGGCAGGCCTTGTAGGTTATGTGTCAGTGTATTATACGCTTTGTTCTGTGATGGTTATAACAAGCGATCGGTGAAATGCGTGATTTCTCAGACTTCGAAAGACGGGTAATTGTTGGAGCTCGTTTAGCGGGAGTGTCTGTGACAAAAACAACTGAACTATCTAACGTCTCACGAGCGACAGTATCGACGGTAATGATAGCATACATAAAACATTGTAAAACATGGTCAGTGAAGAGGAATAGTGGACGAAAACCAAAGTTAACCGACAGAGACCAACGAACATTAAAAGGGATTGTGGCCAGACAACACAAAACTACCGCAGCAATAGTGACAGCATAACTCAACACACACCTGAGTAATACTGTTCCGACAAAAACACTGTGGCGGGAGCTCCACGAAGCTAACATTAATGGAAGGTCTGCAATTGCCAAACCCCTTATAACAGCTTCCAACGCTAAGCTGCGAAACAAGTGGTGTCACGATCCTAAAAACTGGACACTTGATGATTGGAAGAATGAGGTGTGGTCCTATGAATCACCGTTCACATTGTTTCCTACTAACGACCGGGTTTATGTATGGAGAACCTTAAAAGAAGCCTACGATCCGGACTGCCTGTGTCCTACAGACAAGCATGGGGGAAGTTCCGTTATGATTTGGGTGGCTATATCGTGGTCTTCAGCTGGTCCTTTCATTGTCATCACTGGCCGGATGACTGCGAATGAATATCTCGACATCCTCAGTGATGAAGTTCTTACTATGACTAGAATACTGCTGCCAAACACTGCCATCTTCCAAGACGATATTGCGCCTATACAAAAAGCCAAAAAGGTTTTGTCCTGGTTCGAGGGGCATCAGAATATCATCAAACATCTTCCCTGGCCAGCACAATCGCCAGACCTCAATATAATTGAACAGTTGTGGGGAGTTTTGGAGCAAAGAATAAAGAACAGATTTCCACTTCCAACATCACTGAAGCAATTGGCGAATGTTTTGTTACAAGAATGGGGCAACATTCCTTTGGAAACTATTCAGACACTCTAAATATTTATTCCGCGAAGAATTGCAGCTGTTCTACAACCAAAAGGTGGCCCAATACCATATTAATAAATCAATAGTATGTAAATCTTAGGTGTTCATATTATTTTGTCCAACCCCTGTACATGCCAGAATGGATTTCAGGGGAAGACAGAAGTGGCGTCCACGGTATATTGAAAGCCATAATCAGCAAGTTTACAATAATAAATGCAACTTACACCTCACATCCATATTTCAGTTGACGATGATCGTGTCGGCATACTTCAAATTGTTATACCAGTTAAGAATCATCATGTGTAATGGCAAGTAAATAGGCGTAAAACCATCATTGTTAACTGTAATAATGTGGCTGGCAAAATGGATGGAATGCAATATAAATTTTCTTTTCTCTCTTCTTCTTCTTCTTTTTTTTGTCTTAAAATAAAAAATGAATTTCGTAGCTACCGCAGAATGCTGACATATCAAACCAGTTGCTTTTTTCTTTAATACCGTGTCTACGTTTCTTTATTACAGCTATAAATATAATCAACACTTCAGCTATTTTATACAGTTTTTGGAATGTAGACATTTCTGAAAATAGAAATTGTATATCCGCGGTGATCGGTTCTTCCAAAACATTATTACTAATGATATGTGATAAATTGGAAAAGAAACGGATGCTTTCAAAGATGTTACAGAAAGCGTGAAATTAAGGTCTCACAGGTGTCCGGATGGTTGTATTTTGTTTTTAATCGTAGAAGAGAACAATCGAATCAGTCCTAGGGAAACACAAACCATGAAATTCCGATGCTAAAATTTATTTGATAGCTGCACGCTCTGCCTGCTAAGAAAGAAGAAGGCAGTAAGTATTTTCGTTCTTGGATAATCTTACTCTGATGTGATACTTATGTTCCTCTTCATTTCCATTTTGGACTCTATGAACCACGTGGCTCTTAACTCTGACAAGCTTTCTTCTTAGTCCGGTCCTCCTTCATCCTAGCACTGTGGTTGTCTTTTCTTTCTTGGGTCCATTTCATCCGCAGATTAATGTTTTGGCTGTTAGTGTCTGGAGAGACTCGGATGCTTTATTCAACGTTCTGTACTTATCCCTGTTGCAAATTTCAAGTTGTTCGAGATCTTTTCTGACTAGCCTTGTCTATTTTACGTTAGTCACTTTCCCTCTTGAGACGGTGTTGAAGATTTTGGAGGTTTTGAGTTTATGATTGTCGCTACGAACTATGTGAGTATAAAACATTAACCTCCTTTTTCTCATGACTGTTATAATGCTCCCAAGTTGTTGGTATAGGTCCTTATTATGCCCGAGTCTATATTTTCCTTCTTCTTTTACAGGAACCATGTTTTTAATCAAAAAATTTCGTTCCTTTAGTTTCAGCCTTCTGAGTTGTCCCTTTCTAACCATGTTCAAGCACTCAGATGCATACATACTGATGGTCGAACTACAGTATTATAGTGTGCCGGAGTTTAAGGTTAAGTAGGAGGGATTTAGATAAATACATGTTCTTACAAATGTTGGTATGTTCTCTCGAGTCTGGCACATCTGCTATTCAAAGTTAAATCCTCGTTGTTGTTTGGAGTTATCCAGTCTCCTAGTTATTTGAAAGCATTAGTTCTTCGTATCATTGAATTCCCCTCTGGGATTAAGTTGATCGAATTTCTGAAGTTGGTTATGTTTATAAGGTGTATAAATTTTAATATTCAGCAAAGAATTACGGCTGGTAGAATACAAACTAACGTCGACAGTAATAAAATGAAAATTTATCTGATATAAATTACCAGGAATGTGGACTAAATTTATGATTTTCACCGCAGAGAGAAAACGAAGCAAAAAATAAAGCTATTAGGGATATTAAACTCCAAACTGTAATCAAATACGTATTTCACACAAAGAAAAAATATTCTGGACGAATTCTTATAATTCCTGTTACAACACACAAAAATCTCTTAGCCACACTACCGTCCATTTCATTATCAAATATAGTATTACTGAACACTTGTGTCTCATGGAGGTAACTGAAAAATCTCACTTAATTGTGTCAGTGGCTAGCAGAGTCATTAAATAAGCAACTTGACCAATTCGGCCATAACAAAGATACACAAATGATACATGGAGTGCTGTAGATCTCATTACCTAGCATTTTGATTTAATATTACTGGCATCTAGAGCTATTACCATGCCACTTGTACCTGCCATAATAATCCACAGCAAGCTTAACCACACAGATAGTGACTTTACACAACAGACATAACTCATAACAGATTACAGAATATGACCATCCCTTGAATAACAAATTTATCATAACTAGCTTACCTCCATTCTGCCGTCATATACGGTAAAATTAGTAGTTCATAAAGTAATGGTCCCTTCAATGTATTCATGTCTTTTTTTCAATTAATGATTTTTTTCACTCAAATCTGTGAAGCGTAAATACGCTGAACGATTGTAATAAAGAAACTAAAAAAAATAATGGTCTGAAACTTTTTCCTTCTGCTGCTTCTGATAGAAGCGATAGGTTGTTCAGTGTTCACATTACTTTTTTTATGTTTCCAGCAGTTGTGTAAAGACTCACGAGCCACGTGTCTGGTGAAGACTTTGTGTAACTTGAGCGCATGTTATCGAACGCGTCTACTGTTTCATAGCTATATTCACATTGCGCCACTGAAACTTCGTTATATGTGACCTGATTTTACTTAGTTTCCAATTGTTAGCATTGAACACTAATGAACTACACAAAATAACTTGGTAAAGCTTGTTTGTGGTTATTAACGTAATACATTTAACGAGTACATGACGGAAAATGCATTAAAATAGTTTTCCACAGTGTAAGGTAAAAGTTCATTTTATGTTCAGAAGTGAACTTTCCTTTAAGCAAATGGTATATATTTCAACTCATGAAGTTTTTAAAGTTAATGCTGAATGATGTAAGACGAAAAGTGCTGAGGTCACAAAAGCAAAGGATTTGACATTACGTTATATGAAAGAACATCCTGGCATTCACATGAAATAATTTTACTAAAAACAACTACGAATGACATATCAAACTAATATGGGATCTCTTAAGTTACGAGTATCACTGGTAAAACCATATTTTATGGAATAAAATAATTGTTATTTAAAACTTAAAAAACATTTTAATAAAGTTTAGTCAAGGAAATCAGTTACTTGATATTGGTGGAGATTCAGACATATCAAGGGTGTTCGATTACAATTACGGTTTGATAATTTTAGTAAACACAAATCGGAACTCTTATTTGAATTACTTTTCAATATAGTTTCCGTTCGCCAAAATCCATTAAGTTGTTGTTCAAAGATTACACATTAGGATAAGTGCAATACAACCTCCGGCACCCACTAGAGAATCGCGAAATAATTATGACAGTAATAGTAAATATGCTCTTCCTATACAATCATACCTACCTGCTGTTACTTCTACCCTTGTTTCCTGGATTTTAGCTTTAAGCACTTGCAATAGATAGCCAGATGCGTTGTTTTTTCCCATACTTCCGTAAGTAGTGCGTGGGAGAAAGGGTGAAAGCTCACTTCTTCCCTAGTTCTGTCTTGTCTATGGTGTTCTATAAACGATAAGTCCCAGATTCTTGTTGAAGTCTGACTAAGCCAAATGATACATAGGTTGCGTGGCCAATTTCTCTGTTCCGAGTTGCTAGTATTACTGTACAGATGACAATGATGAGTGGTATGTTTTTCATTGTATGGATGAAAGAAGAAAGGTGGAGGTAATCTATTGATGCCCCTTCAAGCTTGTTCTCTTGAAGACACATATAGAGCGGCCAGGCTTGGTGTCCCCATCCAGGTGGCTTCTTAAGGCCCGTGCATTTGCTGGCAGCGCTGGTCCTGCTATCAACAGTGGGCCGTGGGAAGGGAGCCGTCTTTGCTAGCAGGGATGGTGCGCCTCTATCCGTCGCCCATTCTGTAAACATCAAACGCCCGGGAAGCTGAAACGACACGAGGCAACGTGGTGGGGAGGTGGCTGCGTGTTGGTGAGGACTAACCTGTGGCGCGTGCTGATTCGTACAATTCGACTGCATGGCGCGGCCTACAAAACCACGGGCCGTGGGAAGCCACCATCCCACGGACGAAACACCAGTGCCGTATACCGACTCTTCATACGTTCTGAGAACGGGTTTTGGCTTTTACCCATGATTTTAGTATACTGTCTGATGGTTACAAATTGTACACCAGCACCTCTCCTACAAGAACAGTCAATTACTTAGTGGCAAAAATTTCTCCTTCCAAAGGCGGCCGAACCAGCTAACTTTGACTCAAGGGCATGACAAATTTACTGCACATTATTGAATAAGGTAGTGAGGAGGGATTTTCATCCTGTACAACTAGGGAATGAGGTAATTCACTAGGTTCAATCGAATTGAATTTTTGCCAGTAACTGTTACTTCATTATTACAGTATTCTAACAACAGAAGCAATATGTATTTATTCCAGATATGATCCGTAAAATGCAGTCAACTGTTTATTAACTTCCTCCTCCCATCCTCCAAACTGGTTCACTGTTCAAATCGGTATGAAATGTGATTTTGAGAAGGATAACCTTATTGGAGGATTGCGCACCTTTAACATGATGTAGAACAGTTATTTCTTCCCTTGCTTGTTAGTGATTCGCATTACTTCAATTTTTTTCTACATAATTCAAGCTGCCAATTATCCGCTAATTGCATTCAGGTCTCATTAAATTCTTACGCTGCTTGCTGATGTCTTCTCTTCCCTCCAAAATTACGCATTGGAAAATCTACGGTTTGGAAATTATTTGTCTGTAATTTAAAAAAAAATATGAATGCAAAGAGATAAATGCGTTTTGCAATATCGGCTTCTCCTTGTAATAAGCAATTCATCTGATGTTGGGTGTGAGGTAATTTATTGTTACCATTATAAATTAATCATTATTTTTAATAAAATAATTAATTGAAGATATTTAAGGGATTTCCAGAGATAATGCAAATATCAAATAGGCAAGAATCTCGACGCTATCGGATGTAAATTCAAATGGCAATTACATGTCTAGGCGAATTTACCTTTAATAAGAATACATGATTGCACAAAATAACAACGCAACTCCTAGAGGTACAATTAGCCGTCTAGAAAAGGCAAACAAAATGGAGTTTACTTTTTAATCAAACCGCAAATGATTAATAAATATGGAGGAATAATATGCAAAAACAATATGAATAACACATTATGAGATTGTCATCAATGAAAATAATCTTGCGCGCCGTGAATGGTACAAATAAACCATTAAAAATTACGAGAACATACCAATAGAGTCTTGGAAAGCAAGGTTCTTTCACAACATCTCGTATTGTCTTGGCAAATTATGCCATTATCTCAGTAGAATTTGACTTAAAAAATTAGAGCAGAACTTCTCATTGCAGGGTAGTTTACAGGTCATTATCTAATTTCATGCAATGCACATACACCTGGCTTGGTGATCAAATACTTAACAGCTGAAGTCTGGAAGTCGGCGATGACTGCAGATGAACTCACTGCATGTGCGAACCTGTGCCTCACAAGACAGCTGCATTCATGCTA
Organism: Vandiemenella viatica; assembly: GCA_031002005.1. Classification (NCBI taxonomy): domain Eukaryota; kingdom Metazoa; phylum Arthropoda; class Insecta; order Orthoptera; family Morabidae; genus Vandiemenella; species Vandiemenella viatica. The sequence continues at coordinate 27,683,934 of CM061921.1, forward strand.
AGTCCACGCAATGCCCACGCCAGTACTACGAACTTCTTCGCCATGCAGGAGTTGAACCAAAAACAGCATGCGACTCAGCGAATCAGAATAGCATCAGAATCAGAAGCCGAATGTGCTCGTTTCATCTTCAAGCACCCACGTAAACGCTAACTCCACCTTTTCATTATGTTATAAACAAAATTTTTGAGGGAATAAATTTGAAAAATGACCATTGGTTCGGTGAAGAGTGGAGGTAGGGAAACCAGTAAGGCGCTCCTTTGTGAGGCAGCGTGGAGTTACGCCCGGAAAGTCGCTGACCCGGCTGTGAATTCTTAAGGTGGCTTCCCACGACGCGTGTATTTGTCGGCCAGGCCGGTCCAGCAATCAACAACGGGCCGCGGGAAGGGTCCCGCCTGTGCTGGTAGGGGTGGCGCGCAACTATCCGTCCCGCCGAGTCGGTAAAGATCAAACGCCCGACACTAGGCAATGTGGTGGGGAGATGGCTGCGAGGTCGCGAGGATTAGCCGGTGGCACTTGCTGATCTGTACAGTTCGGCCTAATGACGTGGCTTACAAAACAAAGGGCCGTGGGAAGCTAGCTTCAGAAGTCGCGTCGAGCTGGCCTGGCTCTGAAACCAATCGTGCTGTTTGATGGAGTGATAGTGGGAAAACGACTGTAGACTATTGTGTTTTGGTAATTTCCCTTAGACGCTGGGAAATTAAATACCACGTTTCATGTCTTCCCAACACGGAACATAGGTCGCGTTGCTAAGCAAATGGGTTAGCTGACGAAATAGTCGCGTACTCGAACAAGCAAACTGGACTTAGAGAAGAAGGTGAAGATATTATTATTCGGTTCGACTGGTGGACTTGGCACGAGGCAAAGTTGAAGTGGAATATTCAAGGTGCAAGTGTAAAGTTACGTTCACAAGTTTTTTTTTGTTTTTTTTTTTTTTTCAAAGTGCTTTAAAGGATTGCACATTAGAGATTACTATGACATAGCGATGTAAAGTATCCACTAATAAATTTTGTTGGATTGCAGTTCTTCGTTAATGGACGAGATAATGTTGAAGTTACAGATGACAGAAGCATTATAGACAATTGCAGCGTTGTTATACAGTGTCATAACCCGTCACAGCCTTGACAGTAGGACCTGCATGAACAGTAAAGGTCTCATGTTAAGCTCTCAGAATTATAATTTTCTGAGCTAGTATTTTGAACTATTAATAACTCGTTCTTTTTTTTTTTTAGAACACGTTGGATCTACACAATTTCATGCTCCACGTAATTTCTCATTAAGAAAATTACAATTAACTTCAGTAATGAGCAATGTTTTGCAATGCAGTTATCTTATTTGTAATGTTGGTGGAAGTAAATTTAACTTACGTTATTGTCCTTTAATATTCATGCTAGGGCCTGTAAGTTGCCTTGACGTGTTTTAATATCCTTTTTTTGTTTCTTTTTTCTGTGGGATTTTAGAGAGAATTTCTATTTATGTTTATCACTAATAAATTTAAAAAATGGCAACCCATGAAATGAAGAGAGAATTTATCTCATGCCAATAAAATAAGGCTATAAGCCTCAACATTAATATTTAATTGTTCATATCAAAATGAATAATTTAAAAATATATTTTCATTTTACTTGCGAACTGTGCATGTTACATTATGGAACCCAACTTAATTGATTAAAAGTATTTTAATTAGAACTCATAAAACTGAATAGTACACCTGAGTTCTTCAGATTTGTCAAAATGGTTCAGTACAGTTCACAACAAATTTTGGTATATACGTGTCAATGCCTTCGTACATTACGCGTGAAGTTTTCTCATTTTTACTATTAATTATTGTAATTTGAGACAATAAATACTGCCAAATGATGAGATATGTCTACTGTTTGTAGTATTTTCTTAATCTTAATATAGATTAATATACTACAGATTCTGGTTCCTCCTTTTTTTCAAATTGAGACATTTTTCTCAGCAAATTAGAGAACGAACTGACAGTGAATTTAGCCACACTGTAGTGGGTGCCTTAGTGGGCAAACTACGTTACAATTATCTTTCATACCTTTATGATTAATAAAAGGGGATTTTAAATTTTAATTTTTATGAAGGATGAAAATTTATTAATTTTTGCAAGAATCTCGATGTTAGTTGGAATTTAGGAAAATTGTCACAATATGACATTAATTTTCTTATCATTGGCGATTACAAGTCTGAGCGAATTTACCGTTAACATTAACACAAATTGGTAAAATCATAAAAGCAATGCTCAGAGGTACAATTAGCCGTCATGAGCAAACAAACAATTGTATATTTACTTTTAAATCCATCTCAGAATTAAATTGCAAGAAAGAATGACAATTGGAAACAATGAAAATTACAAGTTATGACGACCTCAGACAAAGGTATCATAATACTGTGACTTTACAGTTAAAAGAAAATCATGGGCGCCACGAATGAACAATATATCATTCGAAAATAACTAGTTCTCGCAAATTATGCCGCTAGCTGAGGGGTTTTTTCAATTACAAAGCTAGAACATGGATCTATCCTCTCAAAGTCGTTTAAGGGTTCTGTTTCACGGAATGAACAATCAGATGGCTTGGTTGTAATAAGTTACCATCGTAGTTCTGCGTCTGATGTCTGCGGTGTTCAGAGATGACCCACGGTATGTAAGATTGTTTCACAAGGCGGCTACAGACACGTCCTGTCTGTTAATGTGCATCATCGCATTACTGGTGATAAGCCTGCTCGAGCAAGCCGGCAGCCAGGAGGCGTACAGCGGCAGTTGGAGAGAGAAGCCAACTTTCCAAGTCCACCTCAGACTAGAATCGCATAGAATCGAATGTAGAATGTCCAGCTCATCGCTCTTCGGTCTCCGAGGAAAACTTCTGGCTCCACCCCTTGCAGTCTCGAAGATCACATTTAACAGAAAATTCCCAGGATTTTAAGTTATATGCTCATTTGGATTGGATCTTCAGGTTCGCACCTAATGTCACGTGATATCCCCGATATCTTATTTGCCCCGCGTATATCACAGAGGTCGGACATATTCGGCTAAGTTCGCCGGGGTGAGCGTATTCGGGTGGCGGGTTTTTCAGCACCGGGGCAGTGGCCAATTGTGGGCTCCCCATCCCACGGTGAAAGCTCGCAAAACCCTTTATCCTTGATTTCCTGCCACCGTGGCTCGGGAAGACCACGATTAGCTTCAAGCCTACACAGCTCAATAATTCTTTAATATTCGCTTTAACAAGGTACACTGAATGTTCACCATTGCATTACATCCTCACTTGAAATCTTGCGTACTTTAGGAAATTACAACCAAAAATCTATTTAGGTGGTCGCCCAAGATTTATGTAAATTACTCTAACATTATGATTTATATAATAAAAAATAATGCACATTAGAACGTGTGACAGCGCGTCACGTTACAACACCTAGTTCCATTTTTCTCAGAACGGTCGGATAAGTACATGAAATTACTATTTATTGTGTTCAACTTCGTAATTTGTTTTGATTCTGTACTTATTGCAAGTGATCTTTCTAATATTTTCCAACATGTCGAAACTTTCGAACTTCTCAAGGTTGCCAGAGGAGTCTTCTTATTTCGCGGTCTTTCCCTTTAATCCTGAAAATGCATTCTGTGGCTTTCTACACATTTCTATACAGCAAAAAGCATCACGAACATAGGTGATATAAATGAAAGCATCCATTACTCGAATCTATGATCGTGAAATCCACATCATAAACCATCATAAAAAAAAAAAAAAAAAAAAAAAGGCATAGCTTCTGGTATTTTAATCACATCTCCCGAATCAATTTATCCAACGATGCTGCTTCATGAACGAATCCATTGCACTGCAAAGAAAAGAACTGCCCCTAAAAGCACGAAGATTATCATAAAATGTATCAGCATTATCCGAAGTTATTGATATCCTCAAACGACACAGCTGTAACAATTTTTCCATGCTTGGTGCCAGTTCCTCAATCACTGTTCTCTTTACAATCTCTCAGATCTGACTATTCCGTATGTTTTCTAAATGGTTTACTACTAACAGAGCGTAGTGGGTGAGCGGTAATGCTCTAGCCTCACTTTCGGGAAGACGCTGGTTTGAATCTCCGTCCGGCTATCCAGATTTAGGATTTCCATAGTTTTTCCCCATATGACTCCAGACGAATGCCGGGATGGTTCCTATAAAAAGCAATGGGCGAGCTGCTTCCCATTCCTTGCTCCTAGTTCTTTTCCACCTCTAATGACCTCGACGTCGACGAGGCGTAAAGCCATAACAAAAACAAAAGGTTTACTACTTCCTTGGTAGGAATCTTAATAACTGTTCGTTCATTCTCCTGTGATATAGCATGCCTTCGTTTACGTCTCATTCTCCAAAACAACTCAACTCTTCATTGGATATGTTATGATAAAGATGGCTTAATTTAGTCATAAAATTGTGCCGGTAAAAGGCCATATTGCGTAAAGCGAAAATAAAATTTAAGTTAGTGTCGATATTAATATAGATAAAGATCTTAAAGGATTTAAGTCTCAGCGCAAACCTCAATATCTGCGGGAAAGGTAGCGGTCGTGCGTCGTTATTTAATGGTTAATCTCAACGACTGTCTGAAAGGAAACGTATGGAATATAAAATAAATCTTGGGCTTGGTTGGATTTATATATTACCGCAGTCTTCATCAGAAAACTGTGTACCACTAAGAAAGAATATACTCGTACGTTTTGTCCAAGCTGTATAATAAACTAATTGCTACCACTATTAAAACTATTTCTATTAAGCTTGAGATACGGTTCTGATTCATTCCATTTCACTCAAATTAATTATCTTCAATCTGATGGGATACAAGAAATGGGAACAAGGTCTAGTTGTACTTTTAGATTACGAGCTTTAGATCAAAGATTTTGGCCTGGGTTGTAGATTATTATGTATCTACTTCTACGCCAATAATGAACAAATGTACATAACTTCGTTAAAGAAGTGATGATTATGATGTTCACCGAATTGACGCGAAATTTCATGTCACCTATTCTGCCTATGTTATCGTTATCTATTGTCTGTTTCAGAGTTTTTATACACCATACACGTATTTACGGATTTTATGATTGGTTTATCCGGTGTCTCGTAATTTTATGGAACTTCATAAAAAAAACGGTTATAATTCAAGATTAGCACTGAGATGGTGAGATGACGTTAAAAATTTCAATGGCGTCCCGATGTTGACAGATCTTACAGTTTACCTGTGATATTTGAACACGACACGGAGATAAAAAGATAAGACATCAAGAGAACAGTTGCCGGTTGACCTTCCTACGTACCTGGCGATGGAAACCCAAGAGTAAGTATCTTAGTATATTAACGGAGCTGCTATGAAACTGTTCTACCCATACTATTGCAGAATCATATCTCAATTTGAGTTTCTGATAGTCTTCCTTAATGACTCTGATGAAGAGAAGAATAACACTTCATATATTCAGATAAGCTTTTTTGACAGCTGCTGACTGTAAATGTAGTTGATTTTTGATAAACGAATAATTATAGAAATATGATCACTTAATTAACACATCCTTGAACCTTTGTCAACAGTGTATAACTTAATTATATGCAGTCTAATGCATCAAGTAATAATCGCGTACGTGGTACCGTTGCCGAAACTGTTTAAAAAAATTTAAACCCAAGTAGAGCGAAATGTATTTGTGTTAACTAAGAACTGAAGTGGAGGTTTTTGAACTAAAATCAGAAAACTTTTTACTGATCAGTATTATATAAAGGAACGCAAGAAATAATATTCATCATTTCCTAAATAAACGTTGATATTAAGGACAAGTTATCCTCAATCGTAATTATTTCTGTAAATAACGGCTGTTTTAATAATTCACAATAGTGATTTATATTCGTTAGGTAATCTGCAGAATCATCTAAACCCATTGAGATGTTCTGTAATTTAATGTTTTCCAAATTGATTTTTATTGACTTTAAAATCCAATGAAAAATTTTGATTGCAATCAGGATTCATGCATGGCTTTGATTTTCATCAGATAATTTAAAATGTTCTAACATTACACACTTTGAATCTGCTGCATGAAATTATGAGTTCATAGATTTTTACTGTCCGGAGGACCCAACCAACCTTTGAGTTGTGGACTAAGTTAGTTTCTTTTATTCATATAATCCCTACCAATGTCAATTTTTCATTACTCTGAAATACAAACTCCAGTAATCGTGCTTTGTTTTTTGAGTGACCGTTAGATTACAATGATACTGTCTGTAAGATAAATTCGTACATTTCAGCATGATAATACATTTTTGATTGCTATATGAATGCGATAATGTATTGTAATCAGAAGTGAGTTATAAATACGAGCTTAAGCAAAGCGAAGAAAGCTTCATTATGATACTAAGGTGATAATAAATTTTCTGAACATGCAATTATTGGCCTTAAACTTGTGGGTAGGCTCGATAGTTTTACATATTTGGATAGCTACTTACAAGATGACTTAACGTAACTAAGTGGTTTTAGTATGGAAGAGAACTGAATCTTGATTAGTAAAATGTGACATTTTGTTCTTTTGATATTATAATTATTGTTTTATATTTACTCTTTTGACGTTGGATGAGAAATAGTAGCATCCGTAAATAATTGAACCTGGGCAGATTAGTTAAAACATTTATAAAGTATGCATACTAAAGGCGAATTGTTTATACATACGTACTATCATTTGAATTTTATCTACGATAGGCCAAAATAGATTATATTCACCAGTTGTAGCACACAAACATGTTCAGAAACAAAATATATAGAAAATTTTACGCTGAATTTATAGGCTCGAGGTAGAAAAAAGGGTAAATTTAAGTCTTGTTTTTACCTCAAGAAGAATTCAATAAGAATTAAATGCACCCCTTTTATGCAAATGTAAGGCTATATTTTCTATGTGTGGCTATTCAGCTCAAGGACCGGAAACTAAAGATAATCACATTATATAACGAAGTTGTTTTATTATGCGGCCACAAAGTTTTTTTTTTAAATTTATTTTTGGTTTCTGGTCAATCGACCATATCACCAGCCTTTATTATACATTTGATGTTGTTCATTGATTTTCCATATATTGATTCTATTAGATAGTATTTTTACCTTATTTTACATGAGTTACCAATTTACAATATTGTCATCTTTGTCTTGCTTTACAAACTTGGTTTCACCAGTAGTTTTCTTCGTTGTGAGTTGATCTTCATGTTTTTGTGTATCCGTTTGTAGGTCTCTAGTAGAGTGGTGCTTCTTGTATAATTCTTGTTTCTTCTCCCTTTTGTCTTCTCCGGCAGTTGGTTTTGACTTCTGTGAGCCTGTGGTTTGTCCATGCGCTCTGTTGAGTCGTGTTGACTATATCGTTATTTGTGCGTCTTGTAAGAATCTTGCTAGTGTCTGGTATATCTTGATTTGGATGGTAGATAGCAGGCATTGTATCGATGTAGGGAGGGGTACTTGCATCGCTGCTAATTTGCTAATTAGGGTGGCGTATGGAAGATTATGTTTGCTGCATTTGAAAAAAATATGGTTGAGGTCTGAGACTTCCTCCCCGTCTGCTTCGCATCGTGGAGAGTCCATTACTTTTATCCTATGTAGGTGGCTGGGGAAGGTTCCGTGGCCTAACCTCATTCGTATTAATGATGTTGTGAGATGCCTTTTGGATTTAAAGTTCTGGAACCACGTGTTCTTCATGATTGTTGGTTGGATTGTGGCGTAGTGAGAGCCCTTGTGCAGTGAAGATGTTTTCCAGTAGTAGATCTTCGTAGGCTTTTTTCTTGACGCAGGGGAGGAAGTCCGTGTAAGGAAGCGGAAGTGCAGGCCACAAAGTTGTTTCCCACCTCTCCCCAAATTAAGTATTTACGCAAACATTGAATATCGATCGTCGTTCTTAAGGCTTTACGCCTCGTCGACGTCGAGGTCATTAGAGACGGGAAAGGACTGGGGCAAGAAACGGGAAGGAATTCGGCCAATGCGTTTTGAACCATTCTCCCGGAGTGATTTGGGGAAACCATGGAAAACTCAAATGTGGATGGCCGGACGGTGATTCGAACCCGAGTCCTCTCGAATGCGAGGCCAGAGCGTTCCCACTCACCCACCACGCTCGGTCGATTGTCGTTATTGAATCGTTTTGCGAGTTGGTTAAAATTTTTGTGACAGGTCAGTCTACTGCTCAAAGACGACTAACCAGACGATTATTCTCCTCAGCTTCACTATCTAATTATAGTTGGAATCAAATTTTACTTTTAAGTAATTGTAATCTTAAAGATGCGATTAAATTAATATTGAAGGTAAACGTTAATAGAGTAGCAGTATTGGTGGAAGGCTCGTTTCGGAGAGAGGGCGTTAAATCCCTCTGTTGGATTTGTAGTGTAGTAAGTAATTCTCAGAACAGGTAAAAACGTGAGTAAGCTCTGGTATTTCTCGTAAAGCGGAAAATTGCGAGCTTTCCGCCTTAACAAGCACTTGTTTTGAGGAAGCTCTTTAATTGGTAATATTTACGATGGCTGCACTTAGCTAACTTCATAGCCTTCAAGAATAAAAGTCTAACGAAAAGCAAACATGGTAGACCCCTTTTATTGTTTTCCTAAGTGCAGATACAATAAATTTCTTGCAATGAAGGTAATATAATGCAGTACCACGCTCTAGTTGCTAAATGATAATGTTGGATCGGGTTTGCTACACAGAAATTCATCGCATTTTTACACCTTCGCTATCATAGATTATATACTGGGGAATTTCTTTAGATATTGTTGTGATGAGAACCAAACTGCATCTTGAAGAGCACCAAATGCGTATAATTCAGGTGGAAGAATGTGTTTTTATGTCTGAAAGATAACATATCAGACCTTAACTGTATGATCCCTTTATCCATCGTAAATCGTCATCTGCAGATTAGCCTGCATCGAGATATAACATCATGGACTGAAGTCAGGTTATGTATTTTAAAGTGCGAAATCCGTTCGAGGAACGAGCGGGAATAATTTTGAGATGGAACGACGGTAGGCGCTCTTCTGCTTTTCTTATTGATGCGACCGTTTTACCATTACCAGGCTGATCAAGATGATTCCCATACTAATGGCAGTTGAGGTGACGGAAAGTGCCGCGATATATCTATGAATCATTAACATTGTTCTAAATGTTTCTTATTGCGAATGTTATAGTTCTTATGGTGGAGATTTGGTACCAATACAAATCCGCATAGTATGCGGCCTTCAAACTGTAAACAGGATAGAAGGTAAGCATCGTAGGGATTTGAACCAACACCCAGTATAACACCATCTTAACATGCCACGCTAAACTACCACTTTCAAGCAATGGGACAGTATCTTCAGAAAATCACTGCATACCGATTTTCTACTCATGAAACTTTGTTATACGCTGAAATTTCTGTTTCACTTCCTAAACATCTTCCTATCATGCATGACGAACTGTGGCTGTGCATGCCCATCTTTTAAATCTACTCTCTCTTGAGTATCTATTAAAATGGCGGAAATTAAAATCCCAACACCCATACGGAGTTATGTTAAATGAATGAAATTTGGCCTCATGTATCTCCATATGAAGAGAATTAAATGATTAAAAATTGATAGTTTCACATGTAATAGTATGAGAATTACGGTGCTATTTATAGTGAAAAATTGCTAATTTTTTTTAGCGTATAAGTGGTGATCAGTGTGGTGTAACATGACACCTTTTTGTCCACTAGTTGACCAAGTATGCCAAGGCGAAGAGTGACGACCCTCTTCACCAAAATGTCTAACTGTGAGAGAAGTGGGAGAAATGGCGTGTTTGAAATGGGTGCATCATTTCTTGAAATCTCCTGGAGGACTGGCCTTAGTTCAATGTCAGTATACAGATTTGTTACACAATGGATGAAAGAAGGCTCTAGTATTGCTATAGCGGGACCACAGCACGTGAAGAACGTCAAATTGTGTGGGTGGCTCTTTCTGGCAGACGAGTGACTGCAGGCTAGATACAAGCAGTGGTTACAGAGAGTGTCATCCCGCGGACGATAGTACATCAATTGCTTGAAGCTGGGATACACTCTCTGACCCCTGTGCAGTGTGTTCCATTAACCTGATTTCATTGTCAGCATCGTCTAACCTGGTGTAACGCAGACACTGGTGTTATGGTTTGGTGGCAATTAGTTTCAACAGCAGGACACAGTTGGTTGTTGTGTGAATCACAGCTTACCATTATGTGGACGGGGTGCTGCACCCTATTTTGATTCCCTTCATGTCCACCTGTCCACCATCCAAATCGCATCTTCGAATCCCCGTCCGGGCATTCAAATTTGGGTTTTCCATGGTTTCCCCAAATCACTCCAGGCGAATGCCGGTATGCTTCCTTCAAAAACGCCATGGCTGAATTTCTTCCCGTTCCTTGTCCCCAGTCCCATTTCGCCTCTAATGACCTTATCCGTCGTCGAGGCGTAAAACAATAAGTAAAAAAAAGCTTTTAAAGCGGATAAGGACTCTACCTGTTATCGGTGAGCCCACCCGAGACAAGTCTGCATACACGAGGGACAACCAGGTCCCTCTTCCCTTCTTAAGCGTCCCTTTCATGGTACACGGATTTATCACTGGAATGGGCAATTTCCCAGTCTCTCAACACACAATTATCACCATTATGAGTACATGAAATTAACATGCACATGTGCACTTGCATTATAAGTCTTGGAATATTTCATATGATTTGAATAATCGTTTAACACTTAATTTCTTAATTGTTTTAGTAATTTTAGGGAACCCTGGTTTATTTTTATTGTTTTGTCTGAATTTATATAAAGGCGTATTGATGCGCCCTTATTCCACTATCATGTCCATCAAAATCGTTGCATTAATTCATCAGACTGGTATTCAATTTTTAAATTTAATTTAATTTATTTAATTGTACCGCACAATCAATTCCCTAAGGATACATTTTCCCCATTTCTTGTACTCGCCTACTTTTGCCCTCTAAGAAGATTAATTTTAAATTCTTTCAGCGTTTTTGGGAAATTATTCATCTTTTCCCTTGATAATTTATTCCAATCCTTGCCTACGAAAGAAAATTTTCTGATACCCTTATGCCTGAAATCATGTGCCAGCTTGTCGTCATGGTCATATTTTCCCTTCCATGCTCCTCTCTAAATTATTTTACTAATTTCTTTCTACGCCTCATCACAAATATACGCCTTGTACAGTCCCACAACTCTCTTCATCCTCCTCCTGTATCCTAATGAATCCCATTCCAGCTCCTTTGTCATATCAGTTACTGATTGTGTTCTGCAGTAATTTCCAGAAATAACTGTAGCAGCCCTTTTTTGTGCCCCCTCGAACTCCTGTATTTGATACTCAAAACGCTGGTCTCATACTACACCACCATATTTAAGCAATAGTCTGACCAAAGTTCTGTAACCCAATTCCCTCACTTCTCTGGTACATCCACTAATCGCTCTCTCCATTAAATAAAGTAGTTTGAAACCTTTTCCTACCAACTGTCCAATGTGTCCAGCCCAGTAGAGTTTATTATGAAATATCTAACCAATGTATTTATTTTTCAAACTTTTCCAACTTTTCTGCTCTGTCTTCTGATTTAAACTTTGATGTCAATACATCCTCTCATTTACCTTAATTTCTGTATGATCACTCTACAGTCAGCAACCCTTCCAAAGCAACCAATCCTACCTCCACTTCAATAATTTCATTTCCGTCTTCACGCTGACTTTCTTGTCTTGCGGCTTACGTCATATCTAGGACTTCCATTCTGCTGTCTTCCTTCTTCACGTTGAATATTTCTATGCTTCCTTTATTTTAGTATTTCTTCTAATTACGTGCTATTCGTTTTGCTTCTTTTTTGAAACTAAGATTTCATTTACCTGCGTGAATAATCTCCTTGTAATTTGTTTCATTTTTATTCAGTTGGACTGGTTTCACTATTCTTCTTCTAAATGCTTTTACAGCTATTACAAATTTTCTTCACGTTTGGTATAGTGATTTATCCAGTTAGTGTCTCTTCTCCTTGTGTTAATTCCTTCTGCATTCCATTCCGATATGGTCTAGTCTGAGTTTTATTTTATCCCTTGATTATTTACCTATGTACCAAACAGTTGTTTGATTTCAAGCAATTTCTTTGTCATACACAGTACACTGTTTCCTTCTCTTCCTTCATTTCATACAGCAAACCGATAGCTCAGAATCATTAGAATTCCCTGGCTGTTTATATACTTCTTGAGATGGGGCGTATACTTGTGCTATTTCGGTTTGTTTAGGTTTTATTGTCAATCTTACCAACACACGTCTACGATTCTATAGTGATTGCCGTTTCTCTGCTTTTATTTTTCACAATAAAATCCACCCCAGTAATTCTGCACTTAGTAGATCGGAAACCTTGCGTCTCGTTTAACTTAGCCTCGATTAACGTCTAAATGAAGTCAGTACATCACGGTCTCTAATTTCTTCGGTGTAGGGAATTGTTCAAATCACTGACAAACTGACAATGCACTCTCCGTCGCATAGCCTGTCTTTTGCTTATCTTCTTCTTTTTTTTTTTTGTTGAAAGAACTGGGGCTAGGGGTGAGAAGAAATTGGACCATGGCCCTTTGAAGAAACCATCCCGTCATTCGCCTGATGCGATGGAAAACCCAAATCTGGATGGTCGGACAGGGAATCGAGCCCACGTCCTCCCGAACGCGAGGCCAGAACGTTACCATTCACCCACCACGCTCGGTTTCGCGTTTTTCTTTGCGATGGTTTTCCCCTCAATAGTCTCCTTCTTTAATCCGAAATATTCAGCGTAGGAAAATGCCATTGTAATGAAAATTTAAACGGTCGTATTCTCTTGGCACGCCTTTTGGGACTCGAATTAATTGATTTTCCATTTATTTCTGCATCCACATGCCACTTTTTTTTTGCGATTCATCCACATTGACGATTCGATTCATACTTTAACGGCAACAGGTTTCCCTGTAACTCTCGTAGATACTAATCCATACTGAAATATGATACCAAACCTAGAGGGAAAATGCGGACTTGAATCCCTTTCCAGCAATTCTGATTTCAAGCTTTCCAAATGTCAGTCAAGCCGAATGCAAGAATGATTCCGTCTAAATGCGATGTCGAAATTTCTTTGTGTTTTTTGCCCTTAATCCTCACCCTCTTCTAATAATCTTTTTTTTATACTATGGCTTTAAGCTTCTTCGACGTCAAGGTCATTAGAGGCGGGATGGGACTGGTGATAAGGAACGGGAAAGATTTCGGCCATGGCCTTTTGAAGGAAACATCCCGGCAATCGCCTGGAGTGATTTGGGGAAACTACAGAAAACCCAAATCTGGATGACCGGACTGGGATTCTAACTACCGTCCTCCCGAAAGCGAGGCCAGAGTGTTAACAGCTCACCCACCACGCTCGGTCTAATGATCTTAACGTCGACGAGGTCTGAAGCCCCAAGAAGAAGGAATACGAAATTATAATAGAACGACTATACTGTGTATCGTCCATTCCGGTAACAATGGTGTAGCACGTACACTGAAGATTGATATTTGAATGAAAGAGGCGCAGATATTCGCTTTCCAACATGAAATGGAACACTGATTTTTATATTATGATTAATTATTTTTATGAGGAAAGGTTGGTTAAGTGATTGAGTGACCCACGAATTTACACAAAAAAGAAAAAAAAGTAATTTTTATTTCCTTTTAACAAATTGAAGCAAAATGAAACAAATGACACATGTGATTGAAATTACACATTTATTAAACCAAAAAGGTCTTAGCAATCCTCATTCGATATAGCTCACCTGAGGGTATGTAGCATCTGAGGCGTTACTGAACGTTAGAAAAACTGAGTTGTGGAGAGAAACTGTTGTGGCGCAAACTGTGTTCTTTACCGTTCCTCGGTGATGACGGTCGGCAGCGGGTTAATACAACGTCAAATTGCCATTGCGAGGTCATGGATCCGCGGCGCTGGTGTCTGCGACAGGAGAAGTCAACCACTGGAAGTAGCCTTCATGGGGAAAAATCATGTAAATGACTGTTTTCAGGATCTGTTCACACCGAATATTTGCAGACCTATTTTTTCAATAAACTACTTCAAATTTATTTGTATTAAAATACTTATTTCGTATATATACAAATATCGGAAAATATGAATAGTATCGGCTTGATGAGGTCGATATTATCGACTATCGATATCTGCCTGGCATCGATATAAAATTAAATTTATCGATATTGATACTAACTTAAATCCCTAGTCAAATGTATCCGGGGACCGCCGGCCGTAGGGGTCCCGATGGTCAGCAAGGAAGTAGCGCTTAAAAAAAAGTCACCCATCTGGCCTCAGGAAGGACCTCATTGGATGAATTTGCCACGGGCCCAAACCGGTTTCGTCACTGTTAAGAACGCTTACCAGGGGCCTTGGATGTCCCGGCGTACGACGTTGTGCCTGGCACCATATGTGAAGGTGTGATGGGAAGTTGGTTTAACGTCCGCAGTCAGGCTCTCATCATCAGAGAGTTGGCGGGCTGCAAACACTGGCCAGCAGATGCCGGTCGAAGACGCAAGGATTGAATGTCTCTCCCGGAGACAGCTTCTCTGCAGTAAACCTTCCTACAGTCAGTACCGTCCAATCCTTTTTCCTGAAACCAAACTCGGGGCCCGATACGGGGACACTAAGCGTATTTTCCAGCAATACTGTCATCTTCCATTTTCACTTCTCCACCTGCAGAAATTGTATTCACTCATTCGTTACCGCTTTCCCCACCATATTGTGTCCTACGTCATCACCTGGTAACTTTCCGTGCATCTGCAAATTCCCATGCCGTCAGCAAGTGGCGATAAATTGTCTCTGTTTATCTCGCCTTTCATTCAAAACCTCCTGGTCGCCGGCCTCGGTAGCGTAGGGGCTAGAGTGCTAGTTCCGCGTGCCGAAGGCCGCCGGTTCGAATCCGGCCGCGGGCATGGATGTTAAGTGTTGTGTGTCTGTGTGAATGTCCTGTGGCGTCCATACATTGGAGAAATACAATAAATACACTGGATTACGACTTATATACTGAAAGCAATTATAATTACATTGAGCTGGCTGTATAGCCTCCGTTACCAAATGCCATTAAAAAAAAAAAAAAAAACCTCCTGGGCCCATCACATCATAGAGCAGCCTCGGTCTTTCCCAGATAATTCCTCTAGGGAAGTTTGGGTACTGTTATTCACCTACCTCCCAAGTAGCTCGACAACAGTACCTGTAGTCAGCGTTCTGGCTTGTCGTTTCTGCGCGTGTGAATAATATGCAGATATTTCTTATGCATTATTAGCAAGCCACTCCAATTGTCTGGATCACATGTAACAGCACAGACACTAAGCAATGATTCACACTTGCAGGTTTTCCGAGCTGATGCCTCTCGTGCCGCGTCCATCATCTCTCGAGCTGGAAAATCGACGTATTTCGCGACAGCTTGATGTAAACTGCGAACTGGCTGAAGAGAAAGCATTACTCTGTCGTGACTCTGTAAACGAGTGCCAGTCCGACGTGGTGTCGCCGATCATCGGAGAAAGGTGTCCACCGCGGAGGGCACAAGCAGAACATTGTGTGGCAGGTGGGTCTATAAGCATGTGTGTGATCTCGTTCTCATATTGCCTTGTTTCTATTTTTGACCTGTTAACACCCTCAGTTTCATTGACCCTGTTTAATGTATAACCACAACCTTAGCTATGGAAGATCAATGTGATTTTTTTTTTTGTGTCGGGTTTTACGCCTCGTCGATGAAATATCCCGTTATGTGGATTGAACTCTTAAGTTTCATGCCACGTTGGTGCAAATTTACTACACGAACAGAATAAAAAAATCCACCATTACGTCTGTTCTAAGTGGGGTACGTCGAATTACTAGTAATGAACCTTGTGTACCTCATTTCTACGTCTTTCTAAGCGAACAATGGCTGTTAGACGTTATTCGCGTGTAATTGTGCGATTATATCGCTACACATGATATGACTGACATCTGCTTTGCTAGAAATTCCTAGTCGAGTTAAAAATCTGTTTATGCTGAAAATAGGAAGTAGTTCAATTTCTTCCAGAGCGATAAACATGGACACTACGGCGTATGTCTTGTCGTTCCTTCCATATTAAGGAAAACTATTTTTAATAGTTACATTTTCTTTATGTTTTTATCACTCGGTGAAATTGACTTAAATGGTTAGAACAGGATTTAGTATTAACGTCAAAATCGTTTTTACTTTTATGACTTATTATAGAGTGGAAAAAAGAGTTGCTCCAGTATCCGTATTTATATTGTTATTTGCTAGTGCTATACTAAAACACAAATCTAACACCACGTAATCGTCGATTCGAGGATGGAAGAATGATTGCGAACAAATTGTCATCATATCTAAAACTTGTAGGCAGTAATATTGCTTCTTTTAACATTACTCCATTAGTGATTTGAAATTGGCAGAAAGCTGCTAGTGTGACGTTTATTAATAGAATGTTCGCAGACTGCAGTACATACAAACCCCTGCTCGTACAGTTCCCAACACGTAAGATAAAACTATAAACATTGATTTTGTTTATGGAAAGTAATTACGTTGTATTTATTTAACTAGGACTAAGTACGTTTCAACTTGCGTTTCCACTCCCACTCTTATACTAAAACATTATACCAGACTTCATGGTGGCAAATTAACAACAGCTCATTTAGTTGGTAGAGATTAATTATACATTGAGGTATTGTTCGAATGATGTTATATTTAATTTCTTCGTACTGCTAGACTGATTATCTCGAATTCGTATTGCCTACGTGCGCCGCTTCAAGTAAGCCATTTATGACCGAATTGTACAATTTGTAACTTGTCAACAGTGACCACGCTTACAACCATACACCAAAGAATCAATCATTGTTAATTTATGCTATATGCTAATTGGAAATAGTAAATAAAACAGTCTTCAGATAGCAATAAACGATTACAAGAATTTATAGAAATTAAAAGTACTATGAATAAAGTAAAATGCAAAATTGAGGTATATAATAATAACTCCGTGTGGTCGTAATGACCTGGTAATACGGTTTCTATTGGCTGCACATTCCGCCCCTGTCGTAGCCACCTTAACATAACCCGGTAGTCCTATCTGGTACAGGGGGATCTACAGTTTAACATGGAATCCGGACCACGGAAGCGTTCTGACGTACTTCAAATTATACAGCAAGCTGTGCTAGAGGTGAAGATCGGGTTAAGGGCCTATGAAAATCCCCACCGAGGCAGGGATTCTAACTGGGGACCATTCGATCGCCAGTCAGACACTTTAAATCCTGAGCCACTATACAGCTTGAAAGTGACATTAAATACGCTCTCATATCATGTAATCATACTGTAATACTGTCAAAACAAACTTAAAACGATCCATGTAGTCCGAAAGGAGTAGCGTTCTAGTTTTTTTTTTTTTTTTTTTTTTTTTTTTTTTTTTTTTTTTTTAAACAAACAAATTTAAAATCCAATTCGGAACTCATATCGAATTATATATATTATACAGCATTTATACGCGATAAAGGTGTATGGGTTTGGACGAAACGGTACTCTAAACCTAATTAAAGTTTATTTGTTGATGCACAATTATTTTTTAACACTCTTTTTTTGCTGTCTTTTCAGCCATCTACGAGACATGCATGATATTTCAAGTGTCCTTTTCCTTTCGCTTGCACCTGGGCATTAAACAAATACTATTATTACTACCAAATTTTCAATTTTGACAAGCTTTTTTGCATATAACTAAACACTCATCTGACTCTGAATACAAATAACACCTCAAGGTGATCAGTACCTAATCATATGTTCTACCACGTGACATAGTATTTACCAGCGACGGATCTACGAATTTTACGAGCCAGATCGCCGCCACATATATTTGCTACCCCTTCAAAAATAATTTTTCAACCCCCTGAAGTTGCCGCCCGAAGAAGTGCTCCAGTTTGCCCCTTCATCCGGCAATAAATCAAATAAACAGCTGGCCTTGCCCATGTTGCCTTGATATGCTGTTGACGTACAAAACTTAGTATAGAATCATAATTAGTAAGATCAAAATTTAATGACTCTTATCTGACTTAATATTAATATTTTTGATCAGCATATCTGTCTGGGATCGACTATGTATTTTTCGAACAACGGAGCACTTTACGCGCTAACTCGTACTTGTTGAGTTCAGGGACAGTGCTGCCAACCTCAGCAGACTTAATTCAAAAGTTACTTTATCTGTATTAACGTTACTACTCTTATTAGTACTGCTATTTACGTCACATTCAGAAATAAATATAATATTAGGTGAATTATTCGTGCTGTCAAATCCGGAAATTAGTTTTTCCACGAATCTCGATACACACAACTATGTTACTTTGAGAAGTCATCTCAACTACGTCATCATTAATCAATTCCTCATTACCATTAACGTTATAAAGATCTCGGTTTTCATCTTCATTATACTTACTTAAACTGTTGACCTATTACTTTCAGGGTCACAGTCACACACAAACACTTCCTTCTGATCTTCCACAGTTAAGTGATTACTTAAAACATTATTAATACCACAGTCATTAATTACTTAGTTACTTTCATTATCAACCAAAAATGTATCATTACAATTTGCGTTACGTGCTCAAGAAAAATTTGGGTCAAATTTGGTATTAACATTGCTACCATTTTCAATTAATTTATTTACGTTAGTTAGTTTATCACTTAAATCAGAAGTTACATTAGGAACCACGTTTTTTATTATTACTATTATACTTTCATTTGTTTACAGTTGTTACGCTCAACAATACATTTGAAACAGTTTTTATCTTTACTTAAACTTGATTGAAAATTACCTTTGAATTCTGAAAATCGTCATCTTTAGGCACAATCATCGCATTCGGTTCTTTATTTACAATCACTATCTACGATTTATTTGGTCATTTTCTTTTATTAGTTCCTCATTAAAATTAAGAATCTCAGACTTCATTTTCGCTATAGCTTTGTTCTTATACTAATTGCTCTTGTATAAAACCCATTTATCACCTTTTTAATCTTAAAATATTCTAACAAACATCAGCAAATTCTTTTGTTTCACCTTGAGATACAAGAAATTTATTTGCATTTTAGCCTCGACGTCGAGAATGTGTAAATCCCAAAGGGAAAGTAAACAGTTTTAGCTTTAACTTAAGCTAATTTTCCAATAAATCAAATCAGTAGGTTGAACTATCAAGATTACTATTAAGCTTAACCAACCTGGTACCTTTCTATGTAAAAAGTATTGAAGATTATTTTTCGAAAATCTTTCAGCGTCTATTTTGTAGGTTTTTTTTCCTGACTCAGCGTCTATTTAGATAAATTGCTTTTCTACTTCAAATTTAAATTCAACACCTATCTTAAAACTATAAACATAATCTTGGATATCTACCTTTGGCCGCTTAAAAATATATTTTTTTTCTCTGCGTTCTCGTATTCTAAAAGACTTTGTAAACCCCGCATTAGGGTTTGCAACATTGATATTACACCTAAGACCATAAATTACGTCAATAATTTCAATATTTGAGCTTTTTACACAGGTCGTTACTAGCAGGAGTATTACCATCATTTTTTCCAACTTACATTAATAAGTTGGTCATCATTGAAATAAGCTCACATTCATGAACGTCTTATGTATATTTATGGCTTTAAGGCCTCATCGGCGTCTAGGTCATTAGAGGCGGGAAAGGATTGGGGGGGGGCAAGGAACGGGAAGGAATTCGGGGATGGTCTTTTAAAAGAAGCATCCCGGCATTCTCTTAGAGTGATTTCGGGAAACTGTGAAAAACCAAAATCTGAATGCTCGTAAGAGGATTCGAGACCGCGTCCTCCTGAATGCGAATCCAGAGCATTAACACTCACCCACCACGTTCGGAGTCTTTGTGATAGCAAATATCAATAAATAAATCCCCTTCTCTCTTATAATTCCCCAAGCTCTGCAAACATTTTAAACGATTCAACCCAATTAATGAACGTGTTTCGTTACCTCAGCTATGTTTGATTCTACAATACATTTCTCTGAAAGTACCGCCTCCAATAAAACAAGAAATTCAGCATTTAATTTAATAATTACTCTCATATCAGTTTTACAAATATTTCATAAATTATTTAAATCATCAGAATCATTGCTGAAATCCCGCCATAGTGCTCCTAAGCAATGCGATCACACTCGCAAGAATTACACTAACCAAGAAATCATTATATTCACACCTTTTTCACATTTAATTTTTTGAATAATCAGTTTTACACTTAAATACATTTTTTCACTGAATCTAATTCCTGTCACAACTTGACTAATGTTCTTGAATCGTTTGATATAGGCATCGTCTTCATTTTTGCAGGGGAGCTTCTGGTTATGTAGTAAATCGGATGATAGACCACAGCTTCGACTAGATCCTTCTTGCTACGATAGTCTTGTATAGGTCGATTAAATTCTCGTTTGCTTGATTCTTGAAATAGACAAATTTAATATTGCGTACGTAATTTTTCTTCTTTTTAGTTGCTGTAACAATTATCGAAAAATTGTAATTGTAAAATAACAATTAGCCATTAATAATTATCTGTCTTCCTGAATTACGGGCACAAATTTAATGGTATAAGATATGGTTATTTTTATTTATTTATGTCTTTCATTCGCTGTCTTGATACGCCTCCCGTCATCTTTCCGCGTCGGTCTGCTGACGTATGTTGCAGTTATTTGCAACTAAAAGAACTTTTTTTTTTTATTCCTGTAATATCCTTATGATTTAATATGTCACTACTGCAAAATAACAAGGTATTAGAAGAAGTAGACTTTTTATTTTATTAAAACACTTTTCGTTCATCCGTGAACATCAAACTTCTTACTACTTAGTCGCCAATTAATAACAAATCCAAAGTACAGTTTGTAGGTACGGATTAATTTGCATATTGAGGGTGTGTTTCATGGGCGCCGGGAGGGGGGTGCACTTGCACCCCCCTGCTGTGAAAGAAAATACACACAAAAAGATTAAGAAACAAAAAATTTTATTATTAAATTCACTGTTTGAATAATAACTTAAGGCGTCTAGTTTGTTGTCCAAATTTGTTCAATACCTTGTCAATAAATCCAGTATCCTTTGTTAAAAAATAATAAGTATTATGCATAATGTATTTAAAAAAAAAAGGAGCAGATGCACCTCCCTTAAAGTAATCCTGCCGGCGCCCATGGTGTGTTCCAATAACGTTCTTCATAATGACTTCATATAGCCGGGCCGACTATCTCAAAATCCCTTATAATACTAACTACTGCAAATGGCTCCGTAACAAAGCATGCGTCACTGCAAGAGCACCATTTCTAACTGAGCCAACAATCTAGAACATGTTGAAGTAACAATGGGTACAAACATACACCAAACAATTCAACATTGTTACTGTATTAAATAATGTGCTAATTGCAAATAATAATTAAAACGGCCTTAAAATAACTATAAATGATAAGAAAAATTACTAGAAGCTTAATAAAAATATTGCGAATTCAATAAATAGCTGAAATAGACGAAAATGAGGTAAAAGAAGCAGTTGTATTATCCAGTCGTACTGTATTACTGTTAAACCAAAATTAAAATTATTTATGTAGACCGACAATTGAGGCGTTCACATCCCACACTGAAATTGTTACTGTATTGAAAGTAGTAGGTCACATAACAGCAGTAGAAGTGCTATTATCTTAAATTGTTTCTTTCAAAAGTTAAATTTTGGATCGAGTCTGTGTAAAAAGTTATGTTAAACTGAACGGAAATGAAACACATCTCTTAAAAAAAAAAAAAATTGCTCGTGGTATGTACTCCCCTTTGTTTTTGTATCGTCCTTCAGTCTTTGATGCCAGACAAAAGTTGTTTAAAAAAGCGAACGCATCTGGCTATCTCTACAGACAGCTACGAACACTTTGACATTTTAAACGATCCCACGAGGAGGTATAAATTGAAACGGCAGGTAACGTAGGAAAGGTTTTGTTCCACAAAAATTTGAATAAATATTTGGCTTCTGGTAACAGGTGCGTAGTTTTTCGTTTAATTTCTTATTGGCTATCATAAAAGTGCGGCTGATGATCAAATGTCAGAAGATAATCCTTATAAGTCACTGAAGGTTGTAATTGTATTGCTATTAAGTACAGTAACTCTTAAAATTAAACTAACTTCTCACTGGTCTTGGCATGTATTACAAGGAAGTATTAGCCTCAGGGAATAATTTCCATATAAGCCTGCCTGTCAATTTCGTTCATCTATACTAATGTTATAAATTCGAAAATAACTCTGTCTATCTGTCTGTTTATTACGTTTCTTGGGCTAAACGGCTAATCCGATCGTGATTAAACTTTACAAGGAGATGCTATTTGGCATTAGGATGGACATAGAATACTGTTTTCTGTATAAATAATACATATTGTCACATAATTTCGAAAAATTGCTGAACGGCGATAGACAGACGCATAAGATGTGTAAGTCTTTGTAGTACGTTCCATTATAGCGGGATGGTAGCTCAGGGGCTAATGTGCTTGCTTGCTAATGTTTGGAGCGTGGTCTCCTGTACAAATCATGGCGAAATCAAAGATTTTTAAGAATTGTTTTTGACTGTATGAGCCACGTCTGGACTGTCAGTTGTTCTGATTCCATGTTAAGGTCGGTCTACTCGTAACGTCTTGACTGAGGTTTTACTTGATCAGTCAAGGCATCAGACAAAACTGAATAAAAAATCGTATCCACATTCTTACGTTTTTAACTTCCATCTTTGGTTCAGTTTTATTAAAAACATGGATGAAACATTACTTTTAGTGGTTATTTCACTATGTCTGATGAGATTAAAAAGTGAAAATGGTCTAGAAGATAGTTGCTAAAGAGGAAAAGGTTCTTTCATCTTATTTACGAATGGTAACGGGCCCTTATTTCAAATTGCTATCCTCTATATTGCTAATTGTTTCTCCTGGGGTATCCTTATAATTTAAGAATAAAAGAAGGGCGAAATTTCGCATAGAAGGTTTGTAAATGTTATCTGCACCAGCACAAAAACGTGGTGACTCCTTAATTTTTAGAAATCCTTTACGAAAAACTGAACGGAATGAATTATTATTATTATTATTTTCATATCCATTTCCTTTACATCTTCAAGATACACTTTCTAACATTTAACAACCATAGCATGTGCTTGATTTTCTTGTCTCGGTCACTATAGACATTTGAGTTTAATTTACCGTATAGAAGGATACTAGGATACAACTCAATGAATTCCGTAAACAAATCATGTGACTAGTGTCGTAGATTCGAAAATTCCACCGCATAAAATGTTTTCTAAAAGAAAAAGCAAAGTAATAGTTATTTTAGCTCCGCACAGCTGAAACATGATTAAAGACTGAAGGGAAAACGTCAGTCATGGTGGAAACAATGCTCCCACCGATCCGTTTTCTGGACGTCGCCAGTCTTTGTTCATTTCAGGTAAAACGTCAGTTTTGCTGTCCAAACACAATGTTTTGTCTGATACGTTTCACTTGATCAAGTAAAACATCCGTCAAGACGTTACGTATAGACCGGCCTTTAAACTGTAAATCCCACAAATTTAGGAGTGCAATACGTGGCAAATCGTAAGTGGTCTAAAAATGCTGTAGGTGTACTTTTTTACACTATATTTATCCCTCAGGTTTTGTTTCTCTCGCAGTCAGTCTGTGTGTGATCTGTACTAATAATATTATAAATGTGGAAGTAAGTCTCTGTCTTTTTGTTACGTTTTTAAGACTAAATGGCTATACCGATATTGATGGAAATCGCCAAGGAATCACTTTGTGTCTATAGGAAGGACACAGGATTTTTTTTTTTTTTGGTATGAATAACAATTTTGTGTAACGAAATTTTGTGAACTTATCGAAAGGTGACAGAAAGACGGATGCTGTTAGTCTGTAATGTTACGTCGGTTGCTCAACCTGTGCTTCTCGCGCAGTCTGTTAGTGTATGATTTGTTGGTAAATTTGGTTTAGAGACAATACTTATTATTTAGTATAGATGTCGATTTGCTCTTCACTGTACTATTAGTTTGTGTCTGCCTAAAATATTCTGGCAGGAGTTAGTTTTGTCTGCATTTTTGACATGCCTTGCAGACGCAAACCTGACCTAAGATGTAGCACTATAAGAGCATGAGCAGCTAAAGTTATTAGAATCCGAGAATCTGATGTTCATGCTGACTAAAGAAGAAAAGATGAAGCTGAAATAAAGCTGCCTTCAGTTATACCTCCCACATCTCCGCACCTTCTTGTTTTTCTGTTTTTAAATATGTTGGAAATTGATTCTCTTCATGAGACAGGATCGACGGTAGAATGATATAGTGACAGCTTTCCCATCATACTGTACCGACTCGGTGTTGTTTGGGACAAATCTTACGGTACTAACAGCTTTCTATATCCAATTCTAGCAATGAAATTCTAAGTCCACTCGCACGAAGTCGCGAGTTACAGCTAGTTATGCATGATTATTTCTTAACAACGACTCAACGCGTCCACTGTTGAGCTGGAGATCGTTCTCTAGGGACTTTTCCTGAAAGACTCTTCGACAGATCTGAAGCACCCAAGTCATGGCAGCAACTTCGCTAGAATAGCTCCAGATACAAATTCTCAAAAATTAATTCACCCACTTTTAACGTAAATGAACGGGCTATTCCATTTATAATAAGTGCTTTAAATACCTTGCAACTTTTTTGTGTAGTTGATTTCTGCCCTAGTACCCTAGACCGATTTGACACTGAGGATAGAAATGAATAGAGAAAATTTTTTTTTATTTGTACTCCTGGTGTACTCGGCCGAGAAATTGTTGGAAATTCAGCCGCTGTGACCAAGCAATCCGTCACTATCCTTGTGAGACAAGGTATCTCTATCTGTTTGTAATAATAATAATTCCGTGTGGTCTTAATGACCTGGTGACTTGGTTTCTATTGGCTGCGAATTCCGCTCCTGTCGTAGCCACCTTAACTTAACCCGGCAATCCTACCAGGCACAGGTGACCTAAGTTTTTCGTGGAATCCGAACCACAGAAGCGTTCTGGCGTACTTAACAGCGAGCTGTGCCAGACAGGGATTTGAACCGGGGACATTTCGATCGACAGTCACACACCTTAATCACATTTTTTAAATGTATATATATATATATTTATTTAATTATTGGCTTTCGGCATCTTAGGCCATACAGCCAGCTAGATAGTAATTAAATGTCAATCAGTGTTGTTCAGTTTCTCCAGCATAAATTTTTACCAGCTAGTTAGACACATCACAGAACAGACAAGACATTAACAGACACAACACTTAACACCCACGCCCGCAGCCGGACTCGAACCGGCGATCTTCGGTACGCGGGTCTAGCACTCTAGCCCCTACGCTACCGAGGCCGGCTTAAACCACTGAGTCACCAGACCGCTTTATCTGTTTGTTAACCGCCGAAGCTGTGTTCTGTATGTAAAGGGTCACTTTGTTTGTGGGAATTATACAGTATTTGGTGACTGTCCCTAGACGATTACTGAAAAACCGCAGTAAGGACGGTCAGTATGCCAGTCCAAAGGTTTGAACCTTGATCCGTCCTACTTCCCTGCGTCTAGTATGGCGACGATAGCCTGCATATCTAAACTAGTAAGTGCAACACATAGACGTGGTGATTATCTCCAACACCTACCTTTCCTTCCTTTATACTTTAATTATTATGAATATGATTTTAATTAAATGGTTGCTAAAAGGTGAACTAGAACCATGAATATTTTACACAAGAAATTATACTAAATTTATTTAGTCTTCTGGCTTATACAAGGCCGGGTAATAGTTAACGTTACGTTAAACATATTCCAAAGACAACAAAAACAAGCAATACCCGACGTTTATAATCCGCCGATGAAAAGCAAACATAAAATTGAATTAAATATTTCAATAATTAGCAAAGTCAACATATTATCAACTTGGCAACATAGGCCATCAAATTGAAGTTAACATTTACCACAAAAAGAGTATCCCAGGGGCGCCATTTAATGTTAAAAGCATCGTCTTGAATTTTACACAAAATCAGCAAGATGCTTGGAATTTGAAGTTAAACATGAAAATTAGTTAGCTCAGTGAATTTAAGATGAGAGCAGAGTCTTATCTCAGGAGCGCTTAAGGGTTCGCAAGCCTCGTTAAAACCCAATGAACTGTGACCCTATGCGTCGGTACATTACCATAATCGCATCTTCTTGGTGTAGTGTGACAAGCTCAGTGCCACTGCAGCAACGAATGCCGGGTTTGTGGAAACGTCCACATTAGCATAACATCTCCCAGTCTATGGCAGATGTATCGCTCAGATTCCAGCCCTCCAGAGCCAGAAAATATGATCAGACACAGTCACTGATCGACGGATAAGAGCGTGTCGGCTGACACGTCTACACTGTAGCTCGTCTCGGCAGCAAGTGAAGTAGAATATGGCGTCTTCTCTTCTCCTCGGAAAAAGTAGCTTCCCATCTCGGCACATGTAACAAAACCCTTGAATTAACAATTGTGAACCCCTATAAACGTCCACGATTGGTGCATTGATATATGTCCATCACCAAGTGTTTCATATCGTAGCTGGTATTTGCTGTCCGCTCGCGCCTATTCTGGTCGACCTTCAAGACACCAGGGCGGGGGTGCGAGGTCGGTGGACCCTCCAACTAATGGTCCGCGCGCGTCCTCTGCTTTATGAGTTAAGGCGCCTGTCTGCCGGCGATACTTGCCACTGTCCCGGTCTCTGAGCGTTTAAAATGGCAGTTCCAACTTCCCATATTCAATACATTACTGAATAGCAAGTTTTGCAGAAATTGAAGCACATAATAATAATGACTCTGGCTGCCCGGGTTTAATACTTAATTATTTATGTATCAATTATCCCTATTATTTACAATTTAAATAACTGAATATTGCAAAGAAAATCTGAATATTAATTAATTATTTAATAATATTCATTGTGGGCGACTCTGTCATACCACAACACATATAATCGATTATAACTATGATAGGTACTGCCTAAACTAAAATTATGGGAATTACCACTTGATTGTTTACACCGGAAGAAGATGAAACAGAACGACCATGGAAATTCTTATGAGATTCAGAGTGAAAAAGTGGAGGGCAGATTTTACAGTTTTGTCCAATTTAGAGGATGCAGCAAACGGCCGAAAGTACAGTTACAATTCAAAAGTTTTGTAGAAATAAAGATGGCGTGTATAACTGCTTAGTCTAAAATAAATGATCAGAAAAGAAAACTAATTCGTTTATGATCTTACGATGGCAAAACCTTGCGGTCATCGACAATTCTCAGTTAAAAGTGATGAGTTTATTTTAAACTATACGGCCGGTTGCTAAATTCTGAGCATTAATTTCTAACTAAAACAGAAGACACCGAATGAAACTGTAAGACATCAGTTTTTAGTAACATTTTTAAAGGTGAAATAATCAGCTACAGCATTCCATAAATGACTGCCTCAAAACACTGACTGATGTATAAGCTTAAAGATTGCCAACATTTCATGGAAAGAACAGCAATTCTTGCTTAGAGGTTATCATCTTCATTAACAGTATTTACATTACATTCTGGGAAGAAAAAAACATCTATACACTTTGAAATATGTTCATCCTGGCCAATCCATCTGTCTCCAAAAGATAATTACTCAGAACATGCTGAAGTAAAAAAAAAAAAAAAAAAAACTATTACTCTCTATTATTAAAATTTTGTATATAAAAATACCTTGTTCAATCTTGCCTGGGCACCATGGAAAAAGTCCTTCCAGAATTTGCAATAAACATTCAGAAATATAATTATTTGCTTGTTTGAAGTATAAGGAAATTTGTATATACTGACACTTGCATTTATTGATGTCAAAGCATAAGGAAAGCTGATTTGAATTAACTAACACATAACAAGAAAATTAAATCTACATAATACAAAAAATTTATTAAATAAACAATTAAACAGATCATGTACAAAGTCCGACTAACTCAAAATAAATTCAGAGAGCACAAGTCTTTATAGGTTTCGCTTTCGGGTACTATGAACCACAGTCTGACTCAGTTTTGTTCTTGCGTTATAAAAGTTATGTAATTACCATCTAGTTGATGTTTATGCTTAAGTCAGCGCTGTCCGATCTTCTGGAATTTCTGTGCTCAACACACACAACACAAAGTTTAATCGTCGCACTGTGTTAACACTGGACGAACACTTGCTTTGGCATACATTTGATGATTATCCTTTCGAATGGCGTCTCAGTGGTCCAGCTGCAATTGTCTCTTCAAAACGAGGGTTATCTCATGAAAACAAACAACACCGCTTGTCTGAGTTTATCATCAATTAATAGTGTTATCATTCTATGCACGCACGCATACAACCGCTCTGTACCAGGGTCACCCCCACACTGTTTGATACCTCACCCCGTTCCCCTCTCCGTCAGGTACCGCTAATCCTTTCTGTCCCATGCACGCCTGCAAGCATCTAAAAGGGAAGCGTGGCCTTGGGGCCTCCTCACAGGTGCATTCATGACACAAAGACGGCCCCTAACAGGGTCCAGTTTACAGGGCGAAATAAAATCGTCCATGTGGCGTTTACATGTTTTCCTAATAAATATGAAGCGTCCCGAAAGAGGACCGTTTCATTACCCTCACTGTTCGTTGTTAGGAAGTTGCGGGAGCACATTTCGTATAATATACATTCACTGAGTCACCAGTATTATCAGGTCGTTAGGTTATTTCACAATGAACCATTTGCAATAATATTTATTTCATTATTAAATATGAAGCAGTCCTGGGAGAGGACTGCTGCAAACTTAACGTACTGACATCATGTTGTATCAATTAACATGGAAGATATTTTCATACTGATAAGTTACAAAATTTCGGACGATACAGGGTCAAAAATCACATTTTTTGTTATTTTTATCTGTCTCCGCACAGATAAAGCTGAAACTAATGATAAGTCTTTAACGAAACTGCACATAATGGAAGATTATGTCATGATAATTTCTATCCAGATCAATTATATAGCTGCCCAAAAAAGTTTAAAATCCGCGTATCTCAAAACAATCTATGTGTTTTAATAAAAATAACGAGTTTATAATACTAAGCTTCCATTGTAATCAGAACAAAATCTATGCAGCAAAGAATAACGTCGTGGTTGTTTTGACATTTGAATAGACACATACAGTTCTCTTCCTCTCATTATTACGAAAATAGTTCAGTTATTTACCGACAGACGGAAACATTAAACCTATTTACGTGATGACGGAATGCTTCAATTGTAAAAATCAAAACAGATCAACTTTGTGATTCCATTAGGGGTTTTGTATGATTGTTTATATACATAGAAATAAGGTAATCTGTTCGCATGGAATTACAAATAGTACGCGTGGTTTGTCTGGTTCTCTGCAGGATGTTAATACGAGAGAACTCCGTGATCTTACCAATTAGCTCACTGTAATATTAAGTGCAAGGCTGATTCGATGAAATATAATTTTTATCGGAATTTCGCAATTTATTAATATCGGCATATGTTTAAGGGGTGGTTCCACAGTGACTACCAAGAATAATTTTTTGAAGTTCAGCGCATTAAACCGAAAAACACTCACAGTGCCTTTTACTGAATTTTACCGACCCCTGAGTGATTCTACTCGATGTGGACCCATAGCACAGGCAGCAATATTAGAAATTAAAGCGTAAAATGCTTTGTGGAGGGGCTATAGTAATTCTGAATCAGTAAACTTGAAGCTTCCATTTTTTCGGTTCCTTAGGTTAATCACCTCCTTCTTTTATTTGTTTTGTCACACCGTCACACCTCAGACCCCAATTATCTGCATGTACCTATTGATTGCTCCACGAACTAAAAAAGGATTTGAGAGGCCTGAAGGTAGAATTAATACCGGAATCAACATACTTAAGTAACGGGCTGGCACTGCTTGAGATACACAAGCGGAGAGTAACTCTGTTGCTGAATGCTGCAAACAGTTATCACATAAAAAAGTCGACAATGGACTCAGTAAAAGCCTGAGGATTTTAACAGGTATCTTGACTGTTCGCCTGTGGTTAGCAAACAGATATTTTTCTTTGTTAGTACTTATTGGGGTGACGTAGATGTCATTAAAACTGGTATAGGAATGGTTACAAAGAACGGAAAGTAATTCGGCAACCGCATTCACCTTGAGTGATTTCGGGAAACCATAGGACACCGAAATCTGGATGAATGGACCGCGGATCGATCTTACGCCCTCCAGAAAGTCAAGCGCGAGCGGTAACTGATGAACCATCAGGTTCGGTATTTCAGAAGGGAAGAAGTACATCAATCGGCTAAGTGTATCGCCATAAACTCCCAGCACGTTCCAATTTCATAAAAACTACCGACCCAGCAAAGTTAATATTTAAACCCAGATAACCGTTTTGAATCCGTGAAATCTTCATCATATGATACAAATTTAATATCAGTGACTTGTGGAGAGAGAAGTGGAAAACTAGTTGGGAGTATTTCACCGGGACGATACCACACACTGATTTCTACAGGATCTTCTGCTCGGAACATAGTGGTCTAGAACACACAGTATATATATAGGTCCCCAAATCGCCAGTTTAAAGATTACTGGAGTGAATTCCCACCTGTTTCCACTGCAGCTCTGTGTTGGTTGAACGCTGCATATTTATTCATTTCTTTCTAATTATGTACATCAATTTGTCCATGCCATAAATAAATTTACCATACATCTTATATGAAGAGGCCAATTTAGCTATCGATCTATTTTCATAACGAAATATTTTATAACTACTTTACTTCGAAATACTAATACTAATACTAATACACGAGTGAACAGTTTTAAGTCCCCCGTTATAGGTATGAAATCTTTTTATTGTGGTTTTTAAATGCACTTTAACATTTCATCAGAACTTGTATCCTGAATAAAAACATAACAAAGCGTATATACTGCATTATACACCCTTTGTCGGATGATATTTCATCTGCGTTCGAAGTGTATCAGTTGAAGACAGTATGTACTACTACTTGCCACAGACCTTGACTTATTGTCTTTGTCTTATCCGTAGTTGGAGCTGGTGTAGTATGCACTGTAATTGATTTGGGTCTAACTCGATAGAGAACATCTGTCATTATATGCTGAGATGCGAGCTATACCATGAGATAAAGAAAGAATTGACAGAAAACACATTAAAAATAACTAACATAACTTTCATGATGACAACCCAATCATTCCCAAGCAAGAAAGTGGCCAACAGAATCCATTAATACAAGGGCCAAATAATAACAATAAAAAACAAGATATTTCAACAGACCACGCACTGTCTTATCGGGTCCACCTTGTTCAACTGAATGTATTGATGAGCATGCTGAAGAAATGCTATCAATAGTGTGACACCCATTTCTTTACTTCACACGGTAAAAATTATCGTTTGTATACCACCGCTCAAAGTTGTATGGTATGTCCACTATTTCCCGACCACACTACATGTAGTGTGGTCGGTCCCTCTCAATGTTAGACCCACTGTTACAGCTTACTGCGTAGTCGAGAATCCCTTCTCCCTCACAAGCCGAGCCCGGCCACCGACAAAGATGACCAGGAATTCATACTGCCATGAAACTGCCTGCTGCCTCCCCACAGAGCTGAGAGTGGCACTGGAAATGTATATTCTTACGCCAACTAAACAAAAATCTCCTCACGTGAAGCCTCAGATACAAAATACACATAATTTTACAAAGATACTATATATATATATAACCCAGGAATTACATCAGATGATGTAAATAAGATATAACATCCATTTTTTTATATTTCTAAACGAGTTTTAAATAGTTGTTTTACACCCTGTGCAGAATATCTGGAGTTTAAAATACAATTTGAACATCTTAGGACTTGATATGCTCATCACTCATTAAATTATTAGCAGCAACATCTTGTTGAATTACGCTGGAACATATATTCTTTCATGATTTGCACTTGATAATTCTACCGTATATACGCGTACACCGCAGCTTCTTCAACACGGAGTTCTTTTACGGGAGTCATTTAGCGAGCGAAGAGAGGCTAAACACCCCTTCCCGCAATGTCTCTCAGCAGTGAATCCTCGTTAACGTCAGAAAGTTAACCACAATCCACGAGCGCAGGAAAACCACACCAAAGCTATTTTTGAACGGAACGGAATGTTCTGTTTTAAGCAATGAAAGAAAAGTCTCGGGGATTCAAAATAGTGCTCGATGGTATTTTAAAAATATAAGTATCATTAATAATTATTCAAAAGTTACTTTCAGTTGGAAATAAGTTAGTAATATTATTAATTACCGCAGTATTAAGGCTTTTTTTACTGAAGATCCACACATTATTCTATTTTCTTTACGTTCTTACATAAAAATACTTTTTACTCTTTGTCTACATGTTATATTTGTTCCGTCTCGGCCCTAAAATTTCTCTGAGTATTTTCCTTTTTCAATTCTCCATATCTTGCTCCCCTAATTTATACAGCATATTGTGATCAATATAGTACCTCTGGTTTCATTATTCTTGCGTAGGCTGCAATTTTTATCTGAAATGACATTGGATTTTGTTGCATCAGTTTTGTATGAGTTTATCAACAAAGTCCCTACTCCTTAACCTTGTTTTTCTGGTTTTATCATCGACTTCATTGGATTTTGCCCAAATATTTCAATTTATGGAGTGGCCCGTTGTTTTTGAGTTGAGTTTTTACACAATTTTTTTTTTTTTTATTCCTGTGTGATATGGAGTTAGTTTTGTCGTATGAATATAGTTTGCCATGTCGTGATTTTTTTTTCTTTACTTTAGCACCTTTCTCGAACTTAGAAATTCTTGCAGGTAGATAGGACTTGTTGCTAAGTGGACAGTTTGTTTACATTTTGAATAGTACCGTTATGTAGTCAAGTGCTCGCCATGCTGTCAAATAAACAATTTTAGATGAAAAATCGCACGGGAATTATGACTTCACATCCTGAGCCAGCGGATTCAATTATTGAAGTGCATATTAAATATACTACGTAATTCACAATGGTGACTACTTGACAACGGTGTGGCCAAGCTACGCTCTAACGTCATATTATTTTAGCAAATTTAACCTTTTGGATAGCAAAGTAATTATAAGTTTTATGTTTACAAACCACTCTCCCCTCGTTTCTATTATCGAGCATGTCGTGCGATATTTTCTGAGGCATCCAGTTACGTATTTGAATTATTTCGAGATTTTAGATCTGCTGATACCTGAAGACATTTTATTGCTTTAATTTTTATTATTTTTCCTCAAGTCATTCACATTTTGGTTAGGTATATCAATTTACGTTAAATGTACTTCGGTAGTACGCGATTGAGTAAGTCTTACCGTCAGAAGTAAATCACGAATTAACTTTACATTTGATTTTTTGTATTGTAGGAAAATTATAATAACAAAAAAAGAAGTTTTAAGGTGAATAAAATCCTCTGGGAGAACTAACCGAATAAGTCTATCGAGAGAACTCTTATTCAGTTAGTTACTCAAGAAGATTTTATTCATATTCAACGAATAGAAAAGCTTCAGTTTTCATAGGTGATGTGAGATTTATTACTTGAATCACAAAAGTGTGTTTGTGGGAAACTATATGTTTAGGCTGTTCCTTATCGCTCAGTACATAGCAACAAATTGTGCAACGGTAATTTTAAAGCCACCACTTTTCTTCAGCGGCGAAGACACAGATTTCATAAATGACAAACGCAAAGGTAATATTAAAACTAGACACGTTTACAGAGATATCACCATTACGACCACACTCCATGGTTTCCCAAATCACTCCAGGCAAATGCCGGGATGCTTCCTCCAAAAGGCCATGGCCGAATTCCTTCCACACGAACTTACTTATTCGAGTCGAAGCGTGCTCCACAAGTACACAATCTTCCTTGATTATTGTGACACCCATCGCAGTAGTTATATTGTGTTCCCTTCATGACGTAACTAGTAGAATAATCGCTGTCTGCCGAGTTTCAGACCCTTTTCTATTTTTGTACCCGGTCCACAAAATTGATATGGATGTATATTTGCCTCAAATGTGATCTTATTGACAGGCTATGATAGAAAGACACGACCGGTGTTGTTCGCTGGAGGCATTCTTCACAACTAACATATCTTGCTAGTTTGTACCTACATAGTATATCCGGCACGACCACACATCCTTGTCAAACTGCAGTCCTTGAAACCTTATGCAGCAGTACCAGTGAACAATACGAATGTTGCTGACAACACCTAGCGAAATCGACGAACAAGTTGTGAAAAAAACTAACCTTGTGCTTTAACTGGTGGAACACCATAATTAGAGATGTGCAACAACTTTTTTCCAGTAATAATTTATTCAGTTATTGCTTCTTTTTTCTAACAGTTTTTGTTAACCGTTATAAATAGCGTATAGTTATTTTTCCGACGTAATACGTGTGGACACGCCATTAAAATATCTGCTCAGAAACGCTCTTGTTGAAAATAGCCGGAAATTACGTCAAATAACCGGATGTGACGTAAACAGCGACCACGCCCCCAAAAATAGCCCTGACGTCACGAAAACCGCTTATTAGCGTTATTTAGCTTTTAGCGATAACGCCCTGAATAGCGATACGTCACCAAAAGCGGCTTCCTGATAAATGGCTTCCTAATAAGCGGCTTCCAAAATAACTGTCAGAGACATTATATACGCCTTCGACTTGTGTTTGTTTATTAAGTGGCAGTGATATCTTTGTAAATTAATATCGAATTTTAACACGACCAGCTTTAGCGGTTTGTGTATAACGTGATCAAACAGGAGGAAATGAAGTATAAGTGATTTTGGGACGTACGATATATAAAAACAATCCGAAGTGGGCAATGTTGATTACGTGTTAATATATTTTTCTGTTTTAAACTAATGTTTTACGAATATATGCAACAAATACAGCGTTACGCGTTGCCTACTCGTAAAGAACAGGAAATTAACTTTGCTGAAGTAAACAATTTTTTCAGTCTGGCCATTATTTCGCATTAATTTGTATAGTATATTTTACATATGGTGTAAATGAATCCCAATAACAGACCAGCTGAAATTTAAATATGTTGGTACAGACGTATGTACATAAAAGTAATCTGAAATATGTAAGAAAATGACCTTTATTATGATTCCTAGATTTGCCTTGGGTGGATGTTACTCACCACAGAATCCATGGAATGTTATCTTGCAGTTTCTGCTACTTAATTGGTCTGCATGATTCCAAACAACATACAGTAAACTAAGGAGAACTTGTAGTGAGAGTGCTTTAGGTGGGGGGGGGGGATTTTATAAATTTTAATTATTTATAATAATCAATTTTTGGGTTGGCAAGAATCTTAACCTTGCCAGATCACAATGAAACTGACATTGATAATTTATTATATTCAATTGGCCTCTACACCGCTAGGGATATTTAAGTCTACCATTAATACAATAATCACTAGGATATCAAGCAAGCCTAGATGTTACAAATTGGCCGATTTTACTCAACCAAACAATTGTATGAATTTACTTTAATCGGAAATCGTCTGACGAAGTTAAAGTTATTGAACGATAACAAATGTTCACAATATGCAACAATAAGAACAGTCAGCAATTAAAACATGAATACATGAAAATGAAAATGCATCTCGGGCGCCGTTAAATAAAAGAAATACATGGAACTTGCGATTTGCAAGGCTTCCACAATGTTCAATGAAGTACCAGCTAGCTCAGGGTCAGATTTGCTTAAAGAGCACAAGTTTCTTTCTCAAGTCGTTTACGGGTCATTCGCAGTCTCATAAGAACACAATAATTCAAGACCTGGCGTTAACACATTACCCTTTCATAGGCAGCAGCACTGGTGTTAGTCGCACAATCAGTCCCAGAGCGATAGAGATCACCGGCCTGTGACCATAGGCGGGTCACTGTACTGCACCAAGCCCAACCGTCTTGGACCGCAGCCCAGCCAGAAGTAGTCTCCTTCCTCTTCGGAAAAAGATGGCCTCTCCTCTCCGCCAAGGAACATGCCGGGCAGAAAAGATAAACCATTATTTTACTTATGAAGACCCCTGTCGATGATTTTTATTGGCAGGTTGGAAATCACGTGGTGTCGTCGCACATTCAGATTCGCGGCATTTTGCCAGCGTTCTCTGCGCGTCCATCTTTGGTGGGGCGGGGGAGAGCTGACCTTCACAGCTTCGCTGTGCAAGCCGAGGGACGACCAGCTGGCCTTGACCGGCGACAGTGAGGCGATGCATTGTCCGTCCACTGTGAGCTAACGGTACTACTTTCGTCCCTTGTTCGAGGTGTGCGACCCCTCGCTTAAACAGAAATCTTACGCTCGCACATTTTTTTGCTGAGTCCTCTCAAATAAAATACCCTTGCATATTCATTTAAAATATATCATTTGGGCTGCCCGAGGTCAATTTAATTAATTTAAACTGAATAAAAAAAAATTAAAATTAAAAACAACTTTAAAAAAATCTAAATTTTAGCGTGGTGTGATAAAACTTCATTTCACTTTTCTATATATTTCAC
The DNA here is from genome assembly GCA_031002005.1 of Vandiemenella viatica. Lineage (NCBI taxonomy): Eukaryota > Metazoa > Arthropoda > Insecta > Orthoptera > Morabidae > Vandiemenella > Vandiemenella viatica. Next base: position 27,720,494 of record CM061921.1, read on the forward strand.
TCATCATTTGCTTCACAAATTACACATTCAACAAATCATTAAAAACTTAATAATCTCTCTTATTATCTCGATTACTATTCGAGCGAGGAACACCAATTCATGCCTCCGCCCGCCATCATTTTTATCTCTGTACTCACCAAAGAATACTCTCACTCCGCTCACAGATTACTTCAAAGATAATTACGTACAAACTGTTTCGATATCCTAAATACAATCATTTGCAATGCTTCTCATCAAACTTAAATCAACAGCACAATGTTAAATTAAAACACAAACAACAAATAAAAAAAAAGAATACTAAAACAATAAATTTTAGATGTGAGGGGACTATGTTTCCTCACAAATATAAATATGGTTTGCTGTTTGAAACTGATTGACTTGTGTGAATAGTGGAACAAATATGGTAATGTTACCTATTCCTTAAGAATCTGTAAATGAACCGATCGGAAATCAAACAGTGTGGGATGAATTTTTGTGTAAACATTTATTTCGACCTGGAAGAAAATGTAATGATGTCTGACGCATATTTTCCACATAGAGTGAATATGCTTTTCATCCTCCATAAAGTTTTACCTGAACTTGAATAACTGATTCAAGAAGGTTTATTTAACCAATTTGCATGCTACTTTATCGCACCCGTTCCTCAGCAATCATTTGCAGTTTCAGAATAATAAATTTGTTATATATGTGTGTGTGGGCAGTTTTTCTCTTAATTTGAAGCGTGGAAATTAGATTGTGACATGCGTTTCCAATATATTGACCTTAAGAATGCTATACATTCACAATACTGCTTCATGTGCGTATTATGGTTGGAGCATACAAATACCGAGTGTGGTGGTGTAACGGTTAGCGTTCTGGCCTCGCATTCGGGAGGACGCCGGTTCGAATCCCCATCCGGGCATCCAGATATGGGTTTTACATGGTTTCCCAAATCACTCCAGCAAGTGCCGAGATGCTTCCTTCAAAAGGCGATGGCCGAATTCCTTCCCATCCCTTGCCCCCCCCCCCCATCCTTTCCCGTCTCTAAATACCTCGCTGTTAGAGGGACGTTAAGCAGATAAAAAATAGCATACAAATGTGGCACCTACATCAATATGTTTTAGTTTATGTACCACCTGAGCTAGTTTTCTGTAGCAGTATAAACTTAGCCAACTTAGCCAAACTCTAAGTTGAATAATATTTGTCCACTTTCACTTCAGTACTGCAGATTTTCATATTCTTTATTCTTACTTTTGCAAACAGCCTTTATTATTTCAGCATAGTATATCATAAACCTCAGTAGAACTTCTTACATACTATTAGTTATATAGTTTGTGTAGCCTTTGCTGAAATAAATAAATATCAACCTTCTGCCTCCCTTTACAAGTTCAGAATGAAATTTATCAACTTTGCACCATTTGCCAACAGTTCATAAATCGTATACAAGTAGATAGTACTTCAGTGATTCACTCAGATTACCTTACTTTGCACCACAAATCTGCCACTAGTGTTGTAAAAAACGTTTTTTTCTGACTTGAAAAAAAAAAAAAAAACATGAAAAAAAAACACTGAAAAAAGACCCATGTTTTTTTTTTTTTTTTTTTTTTCTGGGACATGTTTTTTTTTTTTCATAACTACTAAATCGTCTACTCTGAGCCATCGCACAGTTCGGTTCACTTCCGTGTTTACGCGCGAGCAGTGTCGAGTGGTGTTTACCAAGTGATTGGATTTCACTAATCGGTACAGTGTGTGTTAGTGTATTTATCGACTGTCTATTTTAAGTGTTAAAACAATAGTGGTCAACTAACGCGAAGAAAGACGTTAATACACGGTAGCCAACAGCGTAGTGCTCCTGAGACGTAGTCTCGGAACGCTATGGCTGAGGCCTCTGGAACGATTCCGTCGACCAGCCAGGCAGTGGGCGCAGCATTACACACGTACTACACGATGCAAAACCCAACTTTTGATCCTCTCTTCGACATCGAAGATCCTCAGATACCTCCTACATTTCAAGACACCGGAAAAAAATCTTGGTATCCAGATGCAGCCTGTACAAGAACCGTCATACGCCGAACGACTCCCACATATGGCAGCGGAAGACATGCAGTACGACCAGGTCGGAGATCTAACAGAGCAACAGCAGCCTCGCCAGACTCAAAAAGTGGCATCGCGATCCCGCCCAAGATCACGCTCACCTCAGAAGATTAACCAGTCATCACCTGTGAGTAAACGCGCGAAGCAAAAAGACCAGTGTCAACATAACCTAGAACTTACTGCAATAGTCCCGCAACCTATCAATGTAAATGATTCATTAGTTAATGAAAAGATATCCCCGAACGTGACAAACTTAACCCCTATGTCAACATCGCAGCCATACCGGGACTCATCCAGTAACTACGACAAATCTGACTACCCCTCAAATCAAAGTAGCCAAGACAATAGATATTCACATACTGACAATGGCCCTTACTATGTGATGGTCGAAAGCACTAACAACAACATAGGCAGACTCCATCCTATGTCTGTTGGAAAAATACTTTTCTGCCAGAACAACCACCTAAGATCAGAAATCAGTAACATAACTTCAGCAGGGCGCAATAGAATTAGAATTGAGCTAAATCTAATGCCTCCGCAAACTCCTTGGTGGAACTAAAATCACTTAAAGACAACAACTTAGAGGCGTACATCCCGTACTACATGACGAGGAAGCAGGGAGTGATTCGAAACATTGACACCTCACTGTCCACAGACGAAATAATTAGTGAAATAGTTTCTCCCTTCCCCGTACTGAAAGTTAGAAGATTTACAAAAAAAAGTCCCATCGGATAGCGGCACTCAGTACCGCCCCCTACCTGTATGTGTGTTAACCTTCCAGTCCCAAGTATTACCGCAATACGTTTACTTATATGGCATGCGTTGCGAAGTCCAACCCTATGTGCCACCTGTACTACAGTGTTACCGTTGTCTTAGATATAATCATAGTCAATCACAGTGCAAAAGCCAACCTCGTTGCAGCAGATGTGCAGGCCCCCACAATCTAAAAGATTGCACCTCAGAAAACCAGCCAAGTTGCATTTACTGTCAAGGACACCACTTGTCCACCGACCGTTCTTGCCCGGAATATAGACAGCGAGCTGAAAGGAAACAAACCCTGGTAGCCAATAGTCCCCAATACTGGCCACAATTGACATACCCGCGTTCATACGCGAACATAGCAGCATCCAGCCCTCAACTTGTACAAATGGGTCAGCAACCACCGGAGCAAATTCCTATTCCTATAGCTGCCAAACAAGTCGTTCCGCAAACCTTGCCTCCAAGCTCCATCGTAGCTTATGATGGTAGCAGCTCTCAAGCACGTGAATTCGGAAGCCGATATGATTTCCGCCAAACAGCTCCACGCAGCCGCCTAAAAGGAAACTCGACCCAATCAAATGTAGCAGGAAATAGAATAACAATTCCCAGACATTTATTCTGGAGAAGTGATGGTCCTTTAAGCCCAATAATAAACAACCACCATGAAACTACAATTCAACCAATACATTTAGAGTCAACCTATGGCAAAGAGAGCACAGAAGCTATCCCACCCTCCAATAAATCCTCCCCACTAGTTGAAAAGCTCTTGATCTTCATTATCTCTATACTAGAAGAAACCAAAACCAGTGGCATAATAGACCCCACACTCATTGGCACCAAACTACAGGAACTATTAACTACCATCGGAGCTTAAATCCTCCAACAATGGAAAACATTTTATGTTACATTAAAATCGCACATCAAATAAAAATACTACAATGGAATTCCTGGTCGCTATTGCCAAACAGAGAAAGCCGCACTACAGAACCTATGTTGGCGATATCTTGCAATTGGTTTGAACTAAACCTCTCCCAGTAAATCTATGGCCCAAGGACGACAGATTACAATGCTACAATGGAACGCCCGTTCACTAAAATCTAATAAGGAAAGTCTTGAACAGGCATTAAGAGCGCACGACGTAGATATTGCCACAGTCGCCGAAACATGGCTGAAACCAACTGACAGCATGAGTATTAAAAGCTACAGCATCATTCGTTGTGATCGTGATGACGGATATGGAGGAACTGCTATCTTCGTCAGACAGGGAATGACGTACAACACAGTGCAACTTGACACCACAGGACTACCGATTGAAGCCTGCGCCATCTCCTTAAGAGTTAACAATACCTGGCTGACAATAGCGACGATATATCGACCACCCAACACGGCTCTCACAAAACCTCAAATATTAAGGCTATTACAAAAACTACCCATCCCATATATTATCACCGGAGATCTGAATGCGCACAACAGTGCTTGGGGGAGCGGAAAAACAAATCATCTTGGCCGAATAATAGTAGAGATAACAGAAGAAGAAAATCTAGTTATACTTAATGACGGCACAGCTACAAGAATCTGTAACCCGACAGAACGTAAATCAGTAGTGGACATCGCATTGGCCTCCTCGAATATTGCAGCATTGCTTGATCACAGAGTGATCCACGAGCCTCAGGGATCAGATCACTACCCGATTTTGATAACCATGAGACTAAATCAACCCAGCAAAAAACCTCAGGCAACATCAGGTCACAAATGGAATATTAGGAACGCAAATTGGAACGTATACACTGATACTGCTGCGACACAGTTAAACAACCTAAACGATGGTGGAGTGACAGAGGAAGTCTATAACAGCCTGATTCGGGTTATAAACCATGCGGCCAAACAAGGCATACCCCAAAAGAAACAAAAAGAAATGAACACTACCAGGAACCACCCACCATGGTGGAACGAGGAATGCGAGAAGGCTATTCAAGAGAGGAAAGACGCGCTCCGAAGATATCGTAGTTGCAGCAACATGGAAAATTTCGTAGAGTTAAACAAAGCACAAGCTCGTACAAAAAGAATATTGAAACAGATGAAGAAAGAAGGTTGGAAAAATTTCTGCGCATCAATCAATAGAAACACCCCAATTACCACCATATGGACAAAAGTCAAAAACTACAAACGATCAACTGAAACAGTGCACCCGACGTCGAACATAAGTACGGAAATGCTGGAACAAATATTAACAACATTAGCACCTCCTTCCGCCAACCCAATGTGCAACTCCCCACCTAGAGATGAAGCTAGCGACCCCATGTCAAGACCTTTTAACATGGAAGAATTTGATAAAGCGTCCAAGAATTCCAATAACACGGCACCAGGAATAGACAATGTCCACTACAGAATGATAGGACACTTACCAACACGAGGGAAAAAGATGCTCCTAAAAGTTCTAAACAATGTCTGGAATAAAAGACAACAAATTGCAGGATTAAAAACTTCGAGAATCATCCCGATCCTGAAGCCGGGAAAAAACCCGTCAACAGCCACAGCTTACAGGCCCATAGCACTATTGCCATGCCCATATAAACATCTAGAGAGGATGGTAAAGAATAGGATCGAATGGTTTGCCGAACACAATGACCTTCTGCCAGACCATCAGTGGGCGTACAGACGCGGGAGAGGCAGCAATGACCTACTAGTAAGACTTGTCACTGACATCCAATCCAGCCTAAGTAGAAACCGATATCTCATAGCCCTCTATACTGACATCAACAGCGCCTATGACAATGTCAACCTCGAACTACTGGCTGGGAAGATGCAGAACATGGGCTTCTCCGCAACCTTTACACATAACCTAATATCAATGCTGCAGGACAGAATACTGATCATAAAACACAAAGGAGTTACGATAGGACCGCGGCACACGAGCCAGGGTCTGCCGCAAGGGTCGATTCTATCACCGATCCTATTCAATATATACACGTATGACCTGGCCAAAATACTACCCAGGGGAGTGTACATACTACAATATGCAGATGACATATGTATATACGCAGAAGGCGAAACGCTGATGGAATGCATAAAATTGCTTAGTACAGCGATGGAAAGATTAAACAAATGGTTGAAAGATAATGGGATGCAGATTGCACCAGAAAAATCAGCAGTCGTAATATACACGAGACACCGATTACAACAAATGGAATCTGTACGACTTGGGCCGTACCTATTTCCAAACAAAAAGGTAATCAAATACCTCGGCATGCAAATAGACTCCAAACTTAGCTGGGGTCCACATATAACATACGTGATAGACAAATGTGAGAAGGCTATCAATTTGCTGCGTGCAACAAGTGGCTGCTGGTGGGGAGCTGACCCGAAAGTACTCTTACTCCTCTACAGAGCTTTGGTGCGTCCGATAATTGACTATGGGTGCCTCTGTTATAGCTCTGCAGCTGAAACTCTGCTCAACAAAATAGATAAGGTTCAATACAAAGCACTGCGCATATGTTTTGGCGCAATGCGCTCTACACCCACAAACGCACTCTTGGTAGAAGCCATGGAACCTCCACTAAACATCCGACGATACTACCTATGTGGGAAATTCATCTCAAAGATTATGCAGTTCCGAAACAATCCGTTAATAGATGCATTAGAGACACTCGCGCACAGAACCAGTGTGGACAGTTACTGGCGTAGGAAAAAAATACCACTGCTCGCTACAACATACATCGACTTAGTTAAATACCAACCTATAATCATTTCCTCCAGGAAAATGCCTTGCTTCGAAGGCTCATACAAATCAACTGTAATCAAAATAGAGATGAACTTGGACATACCATTCACAGAAAATACAGCACGGAACACAAGTCTTTTATTGGAAACTCTTGCGCAATACGAAAATAGTGTACACATTTACACCGATGGTTCAAAGATCGGCAGCATGGTAGGCTGTGCCTTCGTGGATATGCACGCACGAGTCGAATCGATGTATAAACTCCACAGCGAAGCAACGATATATACCGCCGAAATGGTTGCCATACTCAAGGGATTAGAATATGCCAAGAGCACCAGCTCCAAGACAGTGATCATACTATCTGACTCTCGAAGTGTCCTCGAATCTCTACATCATCTGAATAATAATGCGTGGAGATGCCCCTTTACGTACCAGATCCTGGAAAGTGTCAGGGAACTAGAAGAAATGGGAAAACGGACCATCTTTATCTGGATAAAAGCGCACACGGGAATTTACGGCAACGAAAGAGCGGATCAGTTGGCTAAGTCGGCAGCCTCCGACGGTACAACATATCCATATATCAAGACGACTGATCTCCTGTCCACCCTGCGCGCCAAGGGAAAACAACTGTGGGAAACATCGTGGGAAGAAACAATAAAAACAAAAGGAAAACATTACGGCACCATACATCCAACAATCCCTAAATCGCAGTGGCATCAAACGAATTACGTACCAAGGAAAACAATTGTCACCATTAGCAGACTAAAATTCAATCATGGCTTCTTCCCAAAACACTTACTCCGTATTAATTCACTGAACACTCCAACCTGCACATGCGATGGAAGCAGTATATGCGAACCCAACCACCTACTATTTGCCTGCAAGGAAAAATGGCGGGAAAGCACACAGCTTATACAAGAACTTGTGGGATTAGGAATACAATTACCAATAAACGTTACCCACCTCCTGGCTCTGGAAGATGTTACCATCTACAAAACAATAACGAGGTTCCTGGAAGATAACAACATCAAGATTTAATATTATTGTTTGAATCTTGTAATTCTGTAATTACATTGTATATATTGTATTTTATATTATATTATATTTTAATCACGTTGTGTACAGAGTGAATGCGATTGCGTTGTTATATTGTATTGTGGTCTAGATGCGGTATGACTGTGGAGTGACGCTCTGTGATGAAATGCGTCACATCTTTGCGTAAACATTATACACTAATTGTATTGTTATGCTGTGTGTGAGATTGCATTGTTGTATTACATATGGCTGCGGTATGTCTGTGCAGTGGTACCGAGTGTTGAAACATGAATGCCGTATCTTTGTGTGGTTACATTATGTTTAAGGGATTGAATTGCTTTTATATACTGTAGATGTAATTGTGTTTTTATATTGTGTATGATATCATATTACAGTTTGGCGCTGGCTTTGGATGTGTTATCAATGGTGAAAATAATTGTATTCCTATTTCAGTCTTATGCTGCTATTGATCCATGTACTCACTGATGCAAGTATTATAATGATATGAGGCTGGCTGTAAGGAGAATATCCAAATGCCATTAAAATAAAAAATAAAAAAAAAACAAACAAAAAAAACTACTAAATCTCAAATTTGTAATGCATTTATCGTTTAATATGACTGTTTTAGAGTTTATTCTAAGTACTTACCTTAATTTTTATATCTACTATATTTTACTGGTTCAGTAGGGAAAAAAAAAAAACTAAAATATTGGCAACATTGACTGAAACCTTCTTTTATGAACGGGGACTTCCTGAAGAGGCTAGGTTGCACGAGAAGGAATTCCCGTTCCCCGTTGTTTGGATTGATACTCGCTATTTAAACTAGTGCTGCCAGCCCTACGGATTCATCTGTAGACCTATGGGTCTTTTAAAAAAATAGGAATTTAAAATTTATCTACGGTTTTTTTGCCTCCTTTTATTACTTATTGTACTTTCCTTATATTCGTATACTTATTAAACTCTCAGCGTATAGTGATACTGACTCATTTAATTGTAAGTAATTATGAACTGTTTCCTTGCAACCGTTGGCGTAAACCAAAGACTGAAAAGAAATAAGGCTCCTATTTTGTATGCTAATACATTTAAATTCAAACTTAAAAGACCGTATTACAGAACTATCGGTGCAGTCTTTATGTACAATGTGTACTTTGCTCATAATTTAAAATTGCAATAAGAGACCAACCAGTAAAAGAAAATGTAACTACTTTTGAAGTTATGAATATAGAGGAGACCGGAGAAGAAACAGAAAATTCCGACACCGACCAAACTAGTGTTGGTAGTGCTGATACTAGTGAGTGTGGTACTGACATAGAGGATGAATAAAAAATTATGTTGCCTATATAGATACATTTATGAATCATTATGTAAGACATTATATGATTTAGTAAGATTTAAAACACACATGTAAAACGTAAGTTTCATAAATAAAACTATAATTTATCAAATATATAGTTTTCTGAAGAAAAAAAAAATTTAGAAAAAAAACAAGGGTGCTATGTTTTTTTTCTTTTTACAAATTGAAAAAAATTTTTTTTTCAATTTGCAACACTATCTGGCACACATTTAAACCTAATTAGGCTTTGATTTTTGATTGTGGAAAGTTATCCTTAAGACCTTTACTATCCAGAAGAAATATTTATCTGTTCAAAGGAAAATTTTACACAGAGATACTAGCAAGAGAAAATTGGTAAAAAGTAACTAATGATCCCAAGACTGATGCTTTGTGCAATCTTCCTATAGTCTAACATTATGTAACTTTTTAAAGGACATGTTCACAAGGTAAAAATATTTTCCAGATAGTTCTATTATAGCCACTTCTCTCAGCAAGTTACAAACACAAGTTAACAGTATTATTTCTTTATGGTAGAAACATGATTTATCAATAATGTCAGCACTTTCAACCAAACATGGAAACTCATCCTCGTCTATTCATACCTAGTCTGAATGTAAACCAATACATTGTGAGTGAATTTAATTGAAATTTAAAGGCTTTTGGCATTTTCTAGAAGTTTTATTTGTCAAATATTAAAGCATTACAACCTGAGAAACAGTAACTGATACCTTGAATAATTTTAACTTATTTAACCATCAGGGGAAGTCTTCGCTATGTATACAGGAGTTAGGAACAGTATTAATTTTAAACAAGACAATGATATACGAGTATGTTACATTCCACTTTCAAACTAGCGCATTTCGATGGTTTCTCCATCTGTTGGCCGCTATTTCAGTTAATAACGGTAAAAGGTAGTAAAAAGCGGTTTACATAGGTGGTGTCCTATAGTGGTCGCTATCGAAGTTAATAACGCCTTCAACTGGCAAAGACGCTATAGCATGGGTAAACAACTATAACAAAAAAGCATAATCAAGTGGTTTACGATGGAAGGAAGGATGTTGAAAAGCGGTTTAATGCTCACTAAGTCGTAGAAATATGATAAATTTAAGACCCTATCGCAAATAATATCTGCAAAGTAGTATTTAACGTCGTCACCAGTAGCGACATCTGTTGGTCGCTATCGCGGTTAATAACGGTCAAAGGTAGTACATAGGTGATGTCCTCTAGTGGTCGCTATCGTAGTTAATAACTATTAGCGTTTTGCGATGGTAGTGTCATCTAGTGGTAGCTATTGCAATTAATAACGGTGAGAGAAGCAATAAGCCGTGACTAGGCCGCCGGTTCGAATCCGGCCGCGGGCATGGATGTTTAAGTGTTGTGTGTCTGTGTGAATGTCTCGTCCGTCCTGTGGCGTCCATACATTGGAAAAAATACACATTGAGCTGGCTGTATGGCCTCCGTTGCCGAATGCCATTAAAAAAAAAAAAAAAAAAAAAAAAAAAATAAAAAAAAAAAAAATAAAAAAAATAAAAAAATAAAAAATAAGCCGTGACTGATGCACACGTAACGGGCGGTCGACGAACAATTACAGCGCTGTCAGAGGGAGGTGCTGACAGTTATTTGAATAACTCCAGTTATCTTTTTGGCCACTACTTACTAAACGGCGTTTTTAAAATAGTGGTTATTTGTAGCCGTTTAGTTATTTGTGACTCATCTCTAGCCATAATAGACTTATATTTGAAAACGTTAATGTGTTTTCTAAGTCTTTTTTACGAGCCAAAGTACTGCTTGGTTTTGAAATAATGAAACCCATTAATGAAATTAATCATTTTACATTTAGTTATAACCAAAGTGTACCTGCACCCATTAATACTATACCAAATTCAGCATTTGTTTTGGTGATGTTTTGTGTGAAAACTAAAATACTATGCGAGATTACATACACTGGTTTGTTAGTTTCTATTATTATTAATTGAAATTGAGCTCATTCCCCGATGGAAATTTCCCTACACACCTACTTATAGTTCATACATATTTTTACCTTAAAATCCTTTACAGTCTGAGATATATGATTTATTACCTTCTTAGGTTATTTGTTCTAGTCCCTCACTCCCCTAAGTACAAATTGCTAATTTATTATAAAGAACCTCTCTTCACATCCACATGCTGTTCCTACATCTTTCACCAAACTTTATCGAGGCCTCATCGCCAATATACGCCTTGTGAATGCCCAATAATTGCCGTTAGTTATCTGCTAACCAGCTGGACATAAAGGGTCTGAGAGGCCTTCTGTGACATGGTGCTACAATACAAACAACTACCAGTTTCTTGCTAAAAAAAAAAAGACATTTTTCTGGCGACTATACCAAAACTGTGGCGTGTGTGTGCGTGCGTGTGTGTGTGTGTGTGTGGGGGGGGGGGTGACTTCCGGCTGACGCACTGCAAAAACAGACAACATTGCAGCCAATGATGGCAGTACTCAGTTTTAAGCGGTACCCTTTCAGAGTGTTTTATATTTATTAAAAAAAACATTTATCTTAGAGAGATGCACTGACAATTTTGTTTCGCTAGTCTGCTGGGTCTCTATGCGAGCGGCAGAATTCTTCGGTGTGGGACACTCTGTGGAATGTTAAAAGCCACGGCTCCTTTGTAGTCGAGATAATGGACCCCGCATACTTTTGGGTCAGGAGAGCTTGACAGCTCCCTTCGCACGTGCTCGTGAACAGCTGTGCCTGACAACGACACGTGTGTGTGTGTGTGTGTGTGTGTGTGTGTGAGAGAGAGAGAGAGAGAGAGAGAATCAAAACACGTACTTTGTTTATTACAAACTATGATGGTTTGTTATTTTTTTCTTGAAAAAAACGGAGACAATCCACCCCTTCCCTCTTCTGCCGTTGAATAATGGAGGCTGAAATTTACGAGATGGAAAACCGCGCTTAGGAACGAAAGTGTTGGACCAATGTTCTAATCACTCGTGAAAATTCTCATCTTGCTATGGTGAGATCATGTGGTGTGTCAAATGTATGTGCAAAAGTGAAAGTTCATATAAACTTTTTTTTTTTTTTTTTTTTTGTAACTGCTTTACGTCTCTTTTTAACATCGAGGTCTTTAGAGACGGGAAAGGATGGGGGGCAAGGAATGGGAAGGAATTCGGCCATGGCCTTTTGAGGGAAGCATCCCGGCATTTGCCTGGAGTGATTTTGGGAAACCATGGAAAACCCAAAACCCAAATCTGGATGCCCGGACGGGGATTTGAACCGCCGTCCTCCCGAATGCGAGGCGAGAACGCTAACCGTTACACCGCCCCGCTCGGTTCATATAAACTGGTCAATGTCTGAACTGTTGAGTGCAGCGCGACGCAGTATCTCATTGTGTGTGAAGTACAGTAAATATCGACGATACAAGTCCGGTATCCACATTTCAGTTGAAGAGCTAAGGATGGGTTTTTAATCACCTCTGATGACTCCACATCTTATGGTAAATGAAGTGATCAGTATCTTCGAAAATCCGAACTGAATCAAGAGTGCTTCAGAGTGGTGCACTTTTTGTTTATGGATTTATGCCTCGTCAACGTCGAGGTCATTAGAGGCGGGAAAGGACCCGGTACAAGGAACGGGAAGGAATTCGACCATGGCCTTCTGAAGGAAGCATTCCGGCATTCGCCTAGATTTATTTGGGGAAACCATGGAAAACCCAAATCTCAATGACCGGACAGGGATTCGAACCGGCGTCCTCCCGAATGCGAGGCAAGTGGTGCACTTATTTGATCCCGTAAATGAAGCCCTGGCTAGCATCAAAATGATGCTCTCTGCCAATGAACTGAGCTAGCCTATATTTTAAATAATATTAAATTTCATTGTTCCTTTAAATTATTATTTTTTGTGTGTATATTGCGTAGATGTTTTACATTCTTTGTAATTTTATTTGAACAATCCATAATATCTTTGCTTGTTTTTACTTAATGTTAATAAACGTAATTTCCGTTGCCTTTCAAAGATAACATTATCATTTTGTGGATGATCCTAATCTCCCATTGTAAAATCATTGTATTTGTAATGTGGATTCTTTTGATTAAATTGTGGAAATACACTTTCATGGTGCCCTGGCTACAGGTATATTTAGAAAGTCAAAGATATGGAGATATCTAAGAGCGTGAGCATAACAGGTGGTAGCGACACCACATTTTTGCTGAAAGTGAGGGAAGAGTTTCAGATTTCATTTGACGTGTGGGACCCGGTTCGAAACGCTTACGGACTTGTGGTACGGTGACTGGGAATGTTACCGAAGTCAGCCAATGAACGGGACGAGAGTGAGAAAGGCTTCTTTTACCTATGTACGACTTGTGACGATGACAAGTTATTGACCAGAAGCCGGCCTCATCATGAGAAATCACTCTCGTAAATTGGGTAGACTTTCCCGTTTTGTTATCCAGCCAATTCTGTTGCTAGAGGGTTCATATTATCATCATGACATCATGGAAAGTGGCCTTTTCATCCAGTGCCGACTTTATACAAAGGGAATGCTAGCCGATATTAATAGCTGGAGTTTTCGCAACTGCAAACCATAGCCAACCCCATCATTTTTACTGCGATCAAATGGTAACATCGGCAATCGTCACACGCTGGAATGAACTTGTGTGTTTGGCATCAATAAACATCCTTCAACCCAGCCAAGCAACCATTTGAGGTAAAGACCTATGTTGCTGGTTACAGTTTTATTATAAACTAGCTGATACCCGCGACTTCGTACGCGTGGATTAAGAATTTCTTTTCCAGAATTGAATATAGAAAGTTGTTGGTAACGAAGGTTGGTCCAAAACAACACCGAGTCGGCATAATATGACAGGAAAGTTATCACTATATCATTCTAACGTCGAACCTCTTTCTTGAAGAGAATCAATTTCTAACATATTTCTGTCACCATTCGATAAGTTCCCAAGATTTCGTGACTACAACTGTTAATCATAACGGAAAAAATGTCCTATGCACTTCCTATATATTTTCTTGTCAAATTCCATCAATATCGCTATAGCCATTTAGTCGTTAAAACGTAATAAAGACCGAGACTTACTTCCGCATTTATAGTATTACTAGCTTCGAGCCCGTCAAAAATGACGGTCTGAATGCAATATCCTGGCAGTTCATTTTTTTTTTTTTAAATTGGTTAATTATATGGAATTGTTATTACATAATGCTAATGGCATGGATTTTGTAATGTTCTATATATTTTATTTGCAGTTCTCATAGCGATACAGTAGTAACTTATACTGAATTAATGACGATGGAAGTATAGAACCAATAAAATTAAAAACAAATTAGGAAATCCCACAAAAACTTTTGCTGTCAATGTAATATCAGTTTCATTCCTGGTCCAGGCACAATTCAGCACGATAAATATGAAACTTCTTTCCCCCGCAATAAATAATACTTCCAGTAACATGGCGCTTATGAAAGCAGTTTAAATGCTTTGTAAAACTGATTTCAGAGCGAATTATGCTGTAACAAAATGTGTCAGTTGCGATTCTGGTCAACTTAAGCCCCAACCTCCATTAACATTGAATTCGAAAATCATAGCTTTTATTACCCTCATATGAATAACGACAGGCAGCACCTATGGTGGTAGTCTGAATTTATTCTGGAAAAGATTGCATGAAAAAGGGAATATCGACCATTTTTAATGAAATCTTCGTGATATGAGTACCATACTGTGGTTAGATTATCGGAGTCTTTGACTATGAGTTTATTTAAATAAATACATTTTACTTTAATGACGGAAAGCATAATATCAAAAACGGATAGCGGTCATTTATCTCGGTGATACATTTCGCGATTCGTAAATTTGGTGTAAACTTTCGTCGAGTTTTTAATTAACTTCATTGTTTCTTATCATCTGCCAAAAACATTCTTAGGTTATGTTGTAACCTCGTTCTTATAACTGGTACAGATAAAATAACGCAAACATGGAATACTCTTCTCCTTGCATTAATTTTTGCATCTAGTTGTCATAAATAAACAAAAAGAAACATGTAAATTTAAACGAACGTACCAATTGTAACTTAGTAACGTATGATTGCCTCGCATTAATTTTCTATCTCTGCTCGCCGCTATTTGGATGCAAGAATCTCGTTGTTGACTTGCTAATTATAAATTGAAATCATTTTTAATTATATCTTTTGTGATATGAGTACCTTATTCTGGTTAGATTATCAGAATATTTGGTTATATTTTATTTAAATAAATGCATTTTTATAATTTCGAAAACGGATGACAGTTATTTATTTGACTGATACATTGCGCGATTACGTACGTTTCTCTGAGTTTTTAATAAACTTCATTGTTTCTTATCGTCTGCCAAAAAAATTCTTAGGTTATGGTTTAACCTAGTTTTGATAACTGATACAGATAAAATAGCGTAAATATTGAATCCCCTTCTCCTTACATGAATTTCTGCGTCTAACTGGTACGGATAAAATAGCGTAAATATTGAATCCCCTTCTCCTTATATGAATGTCTACGTCTAGCTGTAAATAAACGAAATGCAAGATGATGGTACGAATGTAATATGGTGGTTGATGATTGGCCGTTTTCTAGCCAATAGCAGTAGCAGCTATAGACGACGCATCCAGACTCCACGTTAGCGTTTTATATAAGGGGATTACTGCAGATCACAAATACGCCGACTGCGAACAACCCCTGAGAGATCATTATAACGTAAAAAAGTGTACACCTACAGCATTGCAAGATTACCTACGATTTGCCTCGCATTGAACCCCTAAATTTGTGAAATCCTCAGTTTAACATTCAATCCGAATAACCGAGGTCCAGGAGTGACTCTTACGATCAAAAACAATTTTTTTAAAAATTTTGCCTCCACGTCTGTCTATCATCGTTCAGTAATTTTTCGTAATTATAAGACAACATGTATCATTTATACAGAAAATTTTTCAACCAAATGTAGACAGTACTTTTCTCCTTGTTTCAAAGGATAGGTGTGCAAATTTTCATGGAAATTGGATGAAAACTGTGGATTTGTATGAAGAAACAACAAACAAACAAACAAACATAAATTCATCTTTATATATATAGATTACAATATCATCTTTTCCTTCAAATAAAATTAATCTTTTTTAAGGACTTCTATTTTCGTGGATCATCCTGGCACTTCCTCCTTCCAGAGGATTCTGCTTGTTTTTTTTTTTTTTTTTTTTTTTTAAATTTGGCTTTCGGTCTTTTCGACCATTTGGCCAGCTCCAATTTGTTTACGTTGTAACTGCTGTATCAGAATTTCACTATGATATTGTGGACACTATAGTGAAGACAACACAAGACGAACACAACACTTAAATAAAACCACCAATGCCCAAGGCCGTACTCGAACCGGCGGCGGCCCTTGCAATGCGAGGCCAGCGCGCTAGCCACTACACTGCCAGGACCGGCGATTCTGCTTGTTTTGGAAGCATATTTATCAGTCAGACTATCCGCTTGCTAGGCCTTTCGTAGTCTTGTGGGGAAGCGGATTTTTGTTTGTTTGTGTAATGTGTAACTTACTATTGTGGACCTCACCACCATTCGCCTTGATGACTGCGAGAAATTGCAAAAAACCCGCAGTTAGGACGGCCGGTACGCAAGACCAGGATTCTAATCTGTCTCCATTGTATCTCAATAATCCAATGTGGTGGTGCCTTAACGTACTTAGCCATACTAATGAGTTTACCAAAGGAAATTATTGGTAATAATTGTTAATTGTAAAAAGACATAACATAATATTGTCCAATAGTTTCATTTTTTTTTTACTACACAAATTATTAGGAAAATGTTACGGAGCTGTACCTTACCACCAGCATCCTTAATTATTATCGTGGTTGAAGTTACCTCTTTAAAATTTAAGTTCATATCATTCTTCTTTTTGAGTGAAATACTAGCAGCGTCCGTGCCTTCACGTCGATCAGAGTATCTCTCAGCAGTTTTTTTTCTTCGTCATGTAAATTTACCACAGTTAATTTTCTAAAATTTGGGACGAATTTTGTGATGAACCAACTTTAGGTATAAATGTCAATAAAATGGGTTTTGAGAATAGAACAAAAGTAATCTGTATAATTAAATCCATCGTGATTTTCCATCATTAAATGAATAACAACGCATAAGAAAGAAGTAATTGTTCAACATTAGGATAAAATCAACAAAAAATTGTACGTAGAATGCGGAATATATACAAAGATACTGAAAATTATTATTTATAGCTACACCCGCGCCTATATCAACTCGATTGGCACGAGGGAATGAATTTCTTTATATTCAGTCGTTGTAAAAAATCCAACAGCGAAAATTCTTGCACCAGATATTATTGAATTGATTGTTTTCATTACGGAACAACTCAATCAGCGGAAGTTACTTTTATTACTCAGTTTGGCGATGTCTCATAGAGACTAACGTGACATGAGATATCCCAAAGTATAGTTTCTTTGAAATAACTTGTTTTTGCACGATCCATGCAAACACTTCCAAAATTTACTGTTATGGCTTCTATATCACGTACATTAAATGTTATTTTAAGAAATAAGCTGCAATTGTGTGGTTTGGCTGAAATATTAAAATGCAAAAATTCCAAAATTTGCTGTTTTGGACTCAGTACCATCGTTAATTAGATTACTGATCTAGGTTAAACGTATCGCATATGTTAATATAACTATATGAAGGTTCGTTGCAATGAGTTCATTGATTTTTTGCGTGACACGCGGACAGACAAAAAAATTAGAAATTTACAGTTTTGGACTCTATATCATCCAGAATTTGTAACATGTAAGCTAAAAATTATCCTCTACCCTTGCAGACGACATAAATTATTACTATGTGCAGTTTCGTTAAAATCCGTCCATTTTAGTTTGGCTTTTCTATCAGTAATAATGTACTACATCGAAGTTTTTCTCTGAGTTGAGAATTGATGTAGTCTTCTCGGGAGACTAGCCGAGTAATCAAGATGTTTCCACACGATATTTCGGAGATCTGAAACTCCGTCGCCATCTTCTGGTGAAGTGCCGGGTCCGTTTTTTTTTTTATTTGGGGGAGCACCCAAAACCCGCTCCTCCAAGCATGGTGGCCTTCCTGTTATCTGCTGCTCGCCTCTGCACATGCATTAATTTAGTAATTCTATAGGTGATCACAGGAACGGGATTGTGATGTATTTTATGCATCTAGGCGTCCGCCGTTTACATGGGTCCATCGGATAAGATAGACAGAAACTTTTGTAAGAAGAGACAGGGCAGGGGTAGCGCCGGTAGGAGGCTGGCGTGGGGCCAATTGTTCTGCTCGCCGCCGTAATAATGTGCATTACAGCTACTAGCAATTTTTGTCCCCCTCCGATTTGGCTATCAAGGACTGTATGTACACTGGTCACAAACTGAGTTCCAAATCATTCTTACGCCCGGCTTACCTAATCTATTGAAGGATAGTCTTGTGTTGTCACTTGTCTGTGAAACCTGTAACTTTGTGTGTTCTGTGCGATAAGTTCATCTTTTGCTGGTGAAATGTGTAGTTTATGAGGCAGACATTGGCTACTGTCCCACCATTCACCTGGGTGACTCCGGAAAAAACGCATAAAAACGCTATCTGGGCGGCCGGTACTCGGAGGCCTGAATTCGAGCCCATTGTGCTTCCCCCAGCGAGTGTGAGGCGCATCAGCGTACTCAGCTACATTACTCACAAATTTAATATATAGTAACTGTGCCAGTGATTTCTTCACGAGAGATATGAGCTTTGTGCTGTTAATTCATAGATAAACAATCAAAGAAATATAGGACGGGTAGGTAAACGCTGAGTTGTACTTCTGTTTTTACAGTTTTCAAGGATCTCCTCTTTACTTTTAAATTTATACTATATGCAGTGCTTTAATCATGTTTGAGAGCATCATTTGTTTTTACCTTTCCTTGAAATTACCACTAACCGGGAAAGTTTTAATATTTCTCGGCTAATATATTAATTATTTACTATCAGACTTCCTTGCCGGAGATTGATTGCATTATCTTTATATATGATCATTCGTTAATCACAAGGTGAAAGGTAGGAACAATTACAATGAAATAAAACTTGGACAGATGCACCACACTAATTTAAATCATATTCTGGCAAACTTGAGCACACTGATACAAAATCTACTCTCTAATCAGACACATCTATTCAATCAAGCAAGTTCATGATAGTTTTTCTTTTAGCTATGCTAAATATCAACAAATTCTTATTTCGTTATTGTCTCTCAAAGGCATTTATAAACTTCCTTTTTCATGTACTTAATTAACTTCACTACATTACCTTAGTGAGAGTGATTAATCGGCAGATACACAGAGGGAGAGAAAGATGGACTTACTTCATATTGGACAGGCCGGCGGCGCAGGCAGTCACTACTGTCAATTACATCGAAAAACTGGACAAAACTGAGGACGCTATTGTATCCATGGGGCCTTAAATACTCCCCGGCTAACTGTACTCCGGGTGGGCTGATGTACCTCTGGGAGGAGCACTACCAGCATTCAAATTCTGGCTTCCCAGTTAGCGTGTGCGCAATCACTGCCAAATGGGAGAAAGCAGAGAGTTTCACGGATACTACCCCTCCCAGAAGACGCCTTTTCGCGTCCGTGGGTTGGCGACAGACCGTACTCTGCGGCAACGGAAAGTTGGGCACCGAGGGTGGTGGTGTAACGGATAGCGTTCTGGCCTCGCATTCGGGAGGACGGCGGTTCGAATCCCCGTCCGGGAATCCAGATTTGGGTTTTCCATGGTTTCCCAAATCACTCCAGGCAAATGCCGGGTTGCTTCCTTCAAAAGACCATGGCCGAATTTCTTCCCCCTATCCTTTCCCGTCTCTAAAGACCTCGATGTTGGGAGACGTAAAGCAGTTAAAAAAAAAAGGTGTAAAGGCCGGACTGAACTCCCTGTGACGAACCTTACTTTGTCAAGTGGCTGAGTGGATGGGGGTGAATTTGTGGGCTTTTGGTGGAAGCAGACTTTAGGGTGGACGTTTACTGACCTTCGGGACATTTACTAAGTCTTCTATTCCTCTTGCGCTGTCTTCTCTCTTGAAGATGTCTTCCGTCTTCTGATGATCTAAGCAAAGACTTGTGGGCTATCATAAGATGTTAATTGATGTTAATTGTCAGGAATCATGACACCACTCCATTAGTTAGGGTTGGAGAACCGATTAGGCAGGGAATGGCCAGGGCAAAACTATAACCTAGCTGAGAATCTACCTAATAAATAATGTAGGCGACTATCGTATCTAGAGTCCCTTTTATTAATCACTGAAGACTGTATGAATACAGTTGAGAGCGCGATCTGTAAGGATAACTCCCAATAGCCTCTACAATAAGCCTCATCTCGGCTGCACAAACTAACTGTTAGAGAATGTTAACTTCTTGACTGAATGGCGAATTGACACGATGGATGCATGGTGGCGAGGCAAGCTAACGAGACACGGCCTAGCTAAGAATTAGCCCATATTGACTGGTTGATAATGATCGACAAAGTGAGAGCAAGTTTGGCTCGCTGTGGTCGCTCGTAAGTTCGGTTTTGCGTCACCGAACAGAGCGATGCCCTCTTAGTCAGCCGTCAGCGTTTTACCAATAAACAGCACCTGCTGACACTCGCGCTTGCGTTCTGTTCTGACTTGAGGCTCCACTAACTTTACGAAATATTTAATCTACCTAAAATCCTCATTCTTTCGAATAAATATATATGTCCAAAACGACCATTGCAAAGGAAAGTTGGGGAAAGGGTGACTGACTTCTCGGCTTTACCTTCGTGCCATAATGGCTGCTGCAGCCATCTCCTAAAATTCTTGAATAAAATCTACTATCGGCCTCACTCTCTCTCCCATAATTAAAATTTCTTAATCTTACTCCTTATTTTCTATTTAATGCTATCACTTAGTGTTTCTGCTTGCAGTTTTTAATACTTTTATCTCACATATCTGCCTTGTGACATCACAATGACTTAGACGCACATTTCAGTATTACTCACGTGACTTCTCTGCCAACAATATTTGCAATGCTGTTAACTGGTGTGTGTATGAACAGATTGCTTTATTTGAATGCGTATAAACTGTGACATAAACTCCCTAATAGAATCGCAAAGTCGAACATATCATCACCACATACCTAACACTTGTCGTGGTAGCCACTTTGACTGCTAGAAAGCTTCTTCTGGCATTATATAATTTCCTGTGGTTTCAAAGGCCAGGGGACAGAGTTTTTTTACCGGTTGCGTAATGCGCCTCTGTAGTAGCCACCTAACCTAACCTGATGATCGTATAACGTGAAATTCGAACATCGGAACATCCTAGCACCTTGACGTTAACACAGCAAAGCTTTGCCGCATGTGAAGATCGATTTTAAGGACCATTAAAATTCTATCCGAGACCGGTATTTGAACGGGGAATCTAGTATATATCAGTCACGTGACTTAACAAACTGAGCTCCCAGACCACCACGCAGACTGTATTAAACGGATGTACATTTAAATAAATATACAAAAATTCCATAATATATAATCTTCCCCTCTTTATCATGATCGAAATATGATATTAATGAGGATAAAAAGTATCCTGTATGTTAACTGATGACATGAGCTATCTATATGTTAAATTTCGTTCAATAGTTTCATTAAGAAACGCGTACTTACAGACAAAATTTGAAAATTTACTGTTTTGCCCTCTTAATCATGAGGAAGTATGTTCCAATATGGAAAAAAATTCTATATGCTGACTGATGACACAAGCTCATACTTTATGAAGTTTCACTGAAAATAATTCATTGGTTTCTGTGGGATACCCAAACAGTTAGAAAAATTACTAAATTACTAAATTTATGTTTTTGGGCTCTGTATCATCGGGAATAAATTAACGTATCAAAATAAAGAGAATCCTATATCCTGACCGACAACAAAGCTGTCACTATGTGCAGTTTCGTTATAATCTGTTCATTAGTTTCTTCGTTAAGCGCGAACATACTCTGAACAGCCAGAACAATATGACCATCTACCTAATATAGCCAATATGTCCGCCTTTGGCACGGATAACAGCGGCGATGCGTCTTGGCATGCAACCAATGAGGCCTTAGTAGGTCGCTGGAGGGAGTTGGCACCACATCTGCACACACAAGTCACCTAATTCCTGTATATTCCGGGGAGGCGGACGATGAGCTCTGACGCCACGTTCAATCATATCCCAGATGTGTTCTATCGGGTTCAGATCTGGTAAGTTTTTTTTTTTTTTTTTTTTTTTTTTTTTTTTTAATGGCATTTGGATATTCTCCTTACAGCCAGCCTCACATAATTATAATACTTGCATCAGTGAATACATGGATCACTAGCAGCATAAGACTGAAATAGGAATATAATTATTTTCACCATTGATAACACATCCAAAGCCAGCGCCAAGCTGTAATATGATTTGATACACAATATAAAAAAACAATTACATATACAGTATATAAAAGCAATTCAATCCCATTAAACATAATTTGACCACACAAAGATACGGTATTCATGTTTCAATACTCGGTACCACTGCACAGACATACCGCAGCCATGCTGCAACATAGTATAATAAGTAATACAACAATGCAATCTCACACACAGCATAACAATACAATTAGAGTGTAATGTTTACAATCTGTTTACACAAAAATGCGAAACTCACATTTCAACACAGAGCGTCACTCCACAGTCATACCGCATCTAGACCACAATACAATATAAAAACGCAATCGCATTCACTCTGTACACAAAGTGATTAAAATATAATACAATATAATATAATATAAGATATAATATATACAATGTGATTACAGAATTACAAGATCAAAACAATAACATTAAATCTTGATGTTGTTCTCTTCCAGGAACCTCGTTATTGTTTTGTAGATGGTAACATTTTCCAAAGCCAGGAGGTGGGTAACGTTTATTGGTAATTGTATTCCTAATTCCACAAGTTCTTTTAAGTCTGGTAAGTTGGGAGGGCCAGCACATCAATTGCAGTTCGCCACTGTGTTCCTCAAACCACTCCATCACACTCCTGGTCTTATGACATGATGCATTATCTTGTTGAAAAAAGCCACTGCCGTTGGGGAACATGATCGTCATGAAGGGATGTATTTGCGTGGTCTGCAACCAATGTACGACACTTATTGGACATCATGGTGCCTTACACGAGCTCCACTGCGCCCATGTATGCCCACCTGAATATTCCTCAGAGCATAATTGAGCCGCTGCCAGCTTGTCTCCATCCTGCAGTACAGGTGTCAAGAAGCTGTTCCATGGGAAACGACGGATTCGCACCCTCCCATCGGCATGATGATGAAGATATCGGGATTCATCAGACTACAACGCTCTGCCACTGCGCCAACGTCCAGTGACGATGGTCACGTGCCCATTTCAGTCGTTGTTGCCGATTTCGTGGTGTTAACATTGGCACATGCATGGGTCGTCGGCTGCGGAGGCCCATCGTTAGGAGTGTTCGGTGCACTGTGTATTCAGACACATTTGTACGCTGCCGAGCATTAAAGTCTGATGTTATAGTTCCGCCACAGTTCGCCGCCTGTCCTGTTTTACCAGTCTGCCCGGGCTACGACGTCCGACATCTATAATGAGGGGGCCCAACCCCTCGACGTTTGGACGTTGTTTCACCTTGGTTTCGCCTCTTGTTGAAGACACTCGCCACAGCATTCCTCGAACACCCGACAAGTGATGCAATTTCCGAAATGCTCTTGAAGAGCCTCCGGCCATCACAATCTGCCCTCGGTAAAAAAACTCAGATAGATCGCGCGCCTTCCCCATTCTAAACACGGATAGCACGCTCACTGATGTTTGCACCGTCCGTGTGTCTGACTTGCAGTCATTCCTCGTCAGATGACGCTGCTATCGCCTAGACGGGTTTATATCGATAGTAGGTAGGTAGTCACAATGTTCTGGCTGATCAGTTAAGTACAGACGGATAAAAATCTTAAATGTCGACTGTTTTGTCATTTTGATCATCAGTTGTGTATACTGCAATTATTTAACGTACAGATACAATTTTCAATAATTTTGCTATATAATCCAGATTATGCAGCAGACTCTGCCCATAAGCTTGAAACGCCGCGACTTATAGACACTCGCACGACTGGAATAAAATAATATTGTACGTTAATTGATATCATAAACTATTGCCATATAAAGTTTCGTAGAAATCCGTTGATAATTTTTTTGATGCTCTGGGAGGCAGAAAAAATAACAAAATTTACGGTTTTACGTGTTTTGCAGATAGGTGGCAACACAAGATCCCTCCAATATATGTGGACAGTAACTGTACTACCACATTAATATTTCCATAGTGGTGCATGGTATGACTCTCCTTGAGGATGACAGCATGGAGAGCAGTCATGTGGAAACCTGCTTTAGGGCAAAACACTAATGATGATGATTAATGTCTATTATCAGTAATGTTCATTGCAATTATTCTTTTTGAAAGAAATTTAATGTACAGACACAAATTTTCTACAATTTTATTATATGATGTAGACATAGATATCCTCAAAACTCGATGTCCTATGAGCATTTTTGACCCATTTTATCACCAACTGATTACGAAGAAGATTTAGAGTGAGATATACCGAGCGTGGTGGGTGAGTGGTTAACGCTCTGGCCTCGCATTCGGGAGGACGGCGGTTCGAATCCCCGTCCGCGCATCCAGCTTTGGGTTTTTCACTGTTTCCCCAAATCACTCCAGGCGAATACCGGGATGCTTCCTTCAAAAAGGCCATGACCGAATTTCTTCCCGATCCTTGTCCCCAGTCCCATTCCACCTCTAATGACCTTAGCCGTCGACGAGGCGTAAAGCCATAAGTAAAAAAAAAAACAACGAGTGAGATAAGTCTGCACCAAGCTATTGGTTACTGCTACTCATTGTTACTGCTAGTCGCACTCATTTTACTAAATCTACCACTGTTAACAATTCTATTGGCACTTAATACAGAATTCTTATATTAGCATTTCCGTGCTTTTCTGTTTTTTTTCCTTCATCGAATAATTTTTTTACATACATAAAAACCTCCAAGCTTCTACATGTGTTAGACGTAGGTATTAATTATAAACACCACTTACCATTTTCGTGTTTAGTTTTATCAAGATGTATAACTCTTAAATCTGTTCTTTTTACTTGTACAGTTCATCTTATACACATGCTACAAACATAGCCAATATGATATTTTACTCAAAGACATCAATATAATTTACTTAAGGTACCGAACGAATTCTTGATTCTATACATAGATCCTAGCACGTAGGAATAATTACAATAAAGCAGCTGCCCAGTATTTTAATCTGCACGAAATTCAGCAGTGAAAACATCCACAAACATTACCGAAATCATGGCAAAACTGAAGTATTCGCTTGGTGAATTTTATCCAAGAAGGTTTCACGTTTCCATTAACATAAAGCATGATAACATTACTTCTTTTGAGTTAAGATCCTCCGCAGCTAAGTAAAGGTCACTAAAATGAACAGAGTTGTATGATTTTTTTTTTTAAAAAAGAAACCATTAACATGTCATTTGATACATGCATGGATTTACCAAAATGCTAATAAGCCCAAAATATTTCTGGTTCGTTTCTGATGATATTATACAGCAGAAAACACATTCCTCTTAATTACTGACGGCTCGTCGACATCACGGTCATTAGAGTCGGAACACGTCCTGTGCTAAGGAATGAGAAGGAGCTTGGTTATTGACTTTTGCAGGATGCATCCTGGAATTCACCTGGACTGATTTTAGGAAACCGCGTAAAGCCAAAATCTGGGTGGCCCCTCCGGAAATCGAACCTGCGTCCTACCGAATGCCAGCCCACGTGTTAACCACTCCTCCACCAGCCTCGGTGTCAGGCACACGTCTCCTCATTGCAACTATTATCACTTCCTGTGTCTAATTTAAATATATATTACTATTTTTATACATGCATCTCATACGGTAGGTACGCGTACAATACTCGTGTAGCATCTATGTATCGAAAAAAAGTTAATATAATTCCCTAACGTGTTATATCCAGATCTTATTCTTAACAAAGTCCTTTGAGCTACTTCGGTTTGGCTCGTTTCGGTTAACCTTTCGGCAGATATCTTGTGTACCTTTGACCTTCAGGCATGCTGCCACACAAAAGAGCAACCTTCCAAAGGCTGCAGCTTTGTTTTCAGTGGACTGAATAAACGGTTAAAGGGACCTTTGCCGTATCGAGTCTTTGATATAAAGGCAGATTATTGAGAGAATCGTTGTATCTAAACCATGCCACGTGTCCGCGGTCACTAAACGATGTAACTGTGCTTTCCATTCGCCGGATGGTTAGCTGGTTCGAGACCAAGTGGTAGGAGAAATTTCCTGTATTCGTAATTCGCCAGACAGAGTAGCAGAGATGACGGTTTACAGTTCCTAATTAGTGTAATGTGTGCTGAACGCCTGGAATAAATTCCAAACCTCTTCACAATGCACATGGAATGACGTACAACACTGCTCGATGGAGATGTTAAACTTGGCGATGAGCTGGTGTTCTTACGGGAGAGCACCGTTGTATGAAATCTTCATGCACTGAACTCGGTGGGTGAGTGGTAATGTTCGGGCCTAGCGTTCTGGAGGACGAGAGTTTAGATCCCTGGTTTTCCATAGTATCCCGAAATAAAAAATGCCGGGATGGTTCATTCAAAAGTCCATGGCCGAATTCATTCCCGTTTCTTGCCCTCGACTTTGACGAGGCATGAAGTCCAAAGGAAAAACAAATTCTTCTTCCTCTGATATCAAATGCATAAAACATTACAATTACAACACACACTTCAATGTCATCACCAGAAATAGCAATACTAATCATTGTGGTAGTGGCAACGCAAACCACAATAATTAAACTTTTGCGAATGTTAGCAATCTACGCCTGGGAGACCGTCTATTGCACACACTTTAATTCTGTTGCGTCAAGAGTCAAACGACCATAATAAAAGTGAATAATTCCTGCAAAAGAAGTATTGGAGTCTCCCAAGAGTCTCGTCCATTAATTACGTAAGGTGTTTTTCCGGAATTCCGGACATCCCCTTCTCTGGTGAGATCTGGTCGGACCCCTCCTCCCCCATTTTTACGCTACGATGACGTCGCAGGTTTTTTTTGAAGCTCTCCTCATAGATCTGGTTATATTTCGAGGGAGCCCCTCCCCTACCTATTTCACCAAGCTAGGGATAGTAGAGCCTTTTCCGGTTTCAGGGTTTAAATTATTATCGGTCTAGTGGGTAGTCAAACTGATCCTGTACACCTTGCAATCTATGAGGTTACTATGCTATTGACTGGATTAAAGGATCCTCATGTCCTGTGTGGTCTACAACCGAAGGGATGATTAGAGTCTCCAGAACAAGGCGTATTTCACCTAGTTGCAGTTTTAGAATGCCCAGTTCCCCCCCCTCCCCCCTCAGTGCTTAAATATTGTTGTTTGTGTGTCGTTGGCTCTTATATGTGTTGTTATGGGTGAAAACGAAAGGAGAAAGCAAAATCGGCGATGACCCGTTCAGCACTGCACCTCTAAAAGACCGCAGAACTTTACATCCTCTTTCAATATACTGATCACAATTACTTCACTCTATACTCAGTGCAGAAAGTTTTGGAGTTAATCCAAGACTTTGGTGCTCTCTGGTTATTATGAATCGTGCACCACCACCTCTCGAACCCAGCCCAATGGTGAATATTTCTTCTACTACCAAGACTCAAACAAAGTGATCCCTGGTAAGGAGACAGATACCATTATGGTGTTGCAACTCCCCGAGCCAACGGCGTAGTAAATGGATCCTGTTCACTTTGAATTCTTTGAACTCGCCATTATAGTGGCTGGGTTAATTGATTATATTCATCTTGCAACAGACAGGTTGTCAATCTCGTTATTGGAATAATGGATCCTGTTCTCCTTTCAGATAGAAAGATCGCTATGACATAAGCGCACAGTGACAAAAGCGCACAAGGGTGGTGTGTGGGAGCTGTTATACCTGCCCTTAATTACCTGCACTGGTCCCGATGTTAATCACTATGCAGCGTCAAACACCAGCGTTTGACTCGCCAGCGTCAGCCGCGCAGTAGGCACTTCCTGTAGCGCGTCAGTCGCCCAGCGATCCTGGTACTGGAAGGCCATTAGCGAGCTCGATTTGATAATGCACTTAATGTTAAAAGATCGGTATAAAGCCAGAAACAACTGATAATTTGGTTACTGATGACTGCTAATTGCATAATTTACTTACAGATGTATTCCTAGAAAAATAATTATGTACCTCATTATAAAACAAACAGAATTGTACAATTACCAACCGAAAATCTTGGACTTTTAGCCGAGGTTGACACTTACGCACATACTGATGGGTTTTCTCTGAGAGACTCATTTACAGGATACTTAAACAGCCGTGCAGGTACAGGGTTGACACCCTGCAAGGCAATCACGTGGCAAGAAATCATTATGGCTATTTTTTAATAATATTATATTAAGTATGTGTACATATATTATTAAAAATTCACACTTGTATGTTTATGAATGTATAATATTAATTTTTTGCATTATTTATTAATTTGTGTTATGAAACAAAATAATTATGAAAATTATTAATAATGAATTTAATAACTATACAGATAATGAAAAGATAGATGAGACAGTGAAAGAATACTTTTATGATTGTGGATATAAACCACAGAGTTTGACCTGAGCAAAGTTGGTGTTCTATTTGAAGTCCAATTCTATGCCTAACCAAAAATTGAGTCTGTGTGCAGATACAACAGTTAAATTCTTATGGGTAAAAATAGTGGGAGCTGTCAGAGTTTTTACGTTTATCCATTAGAATCAGTAATACAATATAACTACTAAAAGAAGTGTTAATTACTATTAACTACGTAGTATATTGCAATTACACCACGCGAAGTAGCTTGTATTTTTTGAAGACTTATGTAATAATAAATATATAATAATAAGTGATACAGAAATAATAAGCAATTTGAATAAATTTATGTTATACTGTATTGTCGCTTTATATGAAGCGGTTCGTTCCTTTCCATTGCAGCAGTCATCAGTGGTTGTCGCAGACGTCTCACGCCAGTGTCTGACGCTGCATAGGAAGCGCACCTAGTCAGGCTCGAATATGCGTTTTTTCTGGTTACTTCGACCTTCAGGGAAGGTAGAGGTTTGTACGCTTATGTCATCTGTGAGATTTTAGTCGGCCTTCCGCTAACCTACGGAGTGGACTAATGGATTCTGTTAGCCTTGAAAATAGTGAGCTCACTAACCTCATTAGTAGACTATTAGAACCTGTTCAACTTGTAATATGTGATGTTATCAGCCAGAAGAGCAGAGCAGTCTGGTGGCTCAGTAATTAGGGGGCGTCTATTAAAAAAAAGTCTCTAAACTTACGAGGTCAGTCTCACGTTGAGGGGGAGGAGTCCCACCAGATCTCAGTGACCGAATAAAAGCGCACAGGTGACATAAGTGCACAAGGGTCTTTAATCCTCTACCTTCCTGGAAGGTCGGAGTAGCCAGAAAAAACGCACTCTCGAGCCCCGACAAGGTGCGCTTCCTATGCAGCGCCGGACGCTGGCGTGTGACGACTGCGACAGCCGCTGATGACTGCTGCAATGTAAAGCACATCAGATAAAGCGGGAGCGACCCGCGTTCGCGGAAACGGTAATAAAAGTACAATACAATCTAACATAAGTTTATTTATTTTGTTTATTACCTTCGTATCACTTCTTATTATATATTTATTATTACATAAGCCTTAAATATACAAGACTAGTTCTATTGTATTACTGACTCTAACGGATATAGTAAAACATAAAAATTCCCTGACAGTTCCCGCTATTCGTATTATTTTTACTTCAAATTTAACTGTTGTGTCTGTATAGAGACTCAATTTTTGGCTAGGCATGAAATGAACTTCAAATAGAACTCAAAGATTGCTCAGGTTTAAGAACTCTGTGGTTTATAGGTACGTTTATAAACATATTCTTTCGTTGACTCGTCTTTTCTTTTTATGTATACTTATTAAATTCAATAGTAATATTTTTCATAATTATTTTGTTTAATAAAACAAATTAATAAATAATACACAAAATTAATATTATCCATTCATATTCATACAAATGTGAATTTTTGATAATTTATGTACATATTTTTAAGATAATACACTTAGAAAATAGCCATAATGATTTCTTGTAACGTGATTGCCCTACAGGGTGTTAACCCTACACCTGCACGGCTGTTTAACTATCCTGTGAACGAGAGTCTCACAGAAAACTTGTGCGTAACCGTCACCCGCTGCTAATGGTCCAAGATTTTCGGTTGGTAGTTGTTCCTTTCTGTTTATGTTATAATGAGGTACGTATTTTTTTTTCAAGGAATGCATCTCTAAGTTAATTATGCTAACATCAAGCATCAATATTCAAACTATCATTTGTTTCTGGCTTTATACCGAGCTTTTAAGATTGAATGAAATATCAAATCGAGCTCGCTAATGACCTTCCAGTACCAGGGCCACTGGGCGACTGACGTGCTACAGGAAGCGTCAACTGCGCGGCTGACGCTGGCGAATCAGCCGCTGGCGTTTGACGCTGCGTGGGAAGCTCTCCTTAGCATCGGGACCAGCTCAGGTAGTTAAGGGCAGGTATAACAGACCTCACCCACGGCGCTTTCGTTATGCACTATTGCTCTGTGCGCATTTGTCATACAATCCCAGATCTCACAAATGCTCAGAAAGGGGAAAAAGGGGGGGGGGGTCCAGATTTACGAAAAAACTACTCACGCAACATAGTGTCTGACTGGGGATCGGAAGCTCCCCGGTTCGAATCTCTGTCTCAGAGGGGTTATTCATAGTCCCTTAACCCAGCCTTCACCTCTAGTATAGCTTGCATTGTAATGTTAAGTGCACCAGATGGCTTCCGTGGTTCGGATTCCACGTTAAACTGCAGGTCCCCGGTACCCAGTAAGATTGACGGGTTAGTTTAAGGTAGCTAAGACAGGGGCGGAATGCACATCCAATAGAAACCCTGTCTCCAGGTCATTACAACAACACTGAATTATTATGTAGCCAGAAGAGTGCGCTGACAGAATAATGCGCGTTATAATCCACGACACTGAAGTTTCTTAGGGTCTTATGGTATTGGAAACTTAGCCTCACACTACATTTAAATTTAGTCAATGCATTTCCTTAGATCATTTGAAGTGGTTTAACTTCATTATGACACTGTGGTTCTGGTTTTTGTTGTACCTTCCGTAGATGATTAAAGAATTAAAGATTCCTTGAAACTAGTGAAACATAAAAAATTATACTTCAATAGTCTACTGCTAAAGCCAATACACTATACGGTAATACAATTAAACATTATGTCAGATGTGCCAATGTCATATCGGAGTCCACCATCGATACTCTTTGATCAGCCTAAAGGCCCATTCCCGCAGTACTTGGTGTGGCCGTACACGCCTTTCATCTTTTACCGCCTGGCGGTGGGTCGAGGTGCGCCGTCCCTGCTAGCAAATGCGGCAAAGATGAAAGGCGCCCACTACCACGCGCCAAGGGATGCGCCGTGGGAACGCACCTTAAGTCCTCTGTTCCCAGGCGTGCTTTTCCGATGACCAGCGAATTGTCTGTCGGGTCATGAACTTGCTGAAGCTAGACGTATACTGCTCGAGGCTAGCAGTCTAACTGAATGCCACCAGAAGGATGCCAGTTCACTCGGAAGGAGTGCCTTTCGTCCAGTTCCAAGCGGATTTCCCCTCCCTCTAGAGGCTGCTACAGTCTAGTGGCTCCTTGATTGGCTGTTATCTGCGCCGCTGCTGCCTCCCAGCAGTGCTCACTTCGTTTGCTCAAACACAAGTTTGTACCTGCATGACGACATACACAACATCGTTAAATCACCGCTGTACTTGTAAATGGATAGCACTGAGACTTCAAATCTCGGCGTTAGAGTATCTGCCATCCTCGTTACAGTTATAGATACTTTCGCATAGTGACCTACTTGAAAACTGTGTTCCTCACTTCATACATCAAAAATACACGTTACACAAATAGAATAACAAAAAATGGCACCGTTGCTAAGGTTATCTGGTTCGCCTAATGATGGTATCTTTCCTGATCCTTCTTTGGAACAGATGTTCCTTAACATCTATGCGTGGTCAACAGGACCTAAAGACAGCCATCTTCTCATCTCCCATCAGTAAACTTGTTCGAGAACTACCAGATAAAAACTAGTCTTATTGAAATAGGAACGGGATAACCTAATCCTTGTTAATGTGGCAAAAGTGTTCGGCTGGTGTAATTGCTTTGACACGCTTTTTTCTATAGTCGTTTGTTTATTTTTATCACGTTTATTCAACCGTAGGTACATGGGTCCATGCAACTCTTAATTATAAAGTTTCTAGTACATGAATGTGTTAATCCAGCAGAAATCTTTAGCCGATTTTGTGCACAGTTCAGCAAAAACACATTTTCGAAGCCTCAAGTGGCATAAGTTCTTTTTTGAAGTTCAGACAGCAATTTCTAACTTCACTCAAGCACGTTGTTCTAGAACAAGATACAGGAAGTATTATTATTATTGTTAATATTACTATCGTGTGTCAAATACAAAGTAAGTAAATACAACATGTGTATCAGGAAGTCATCTTCTGGCAGCTAGTCCAGCTTGATGCAGTAAGAACTGGTCTCAGAGTATTGAAGAAATTGCACTTTCCTGTTATATATAAATTTAATATAATCTATAAATTATATGAAATTTAATTTTTATATAATTTTTATAATATTATAATATATATAATATAATAATTTAATATAATATGATTATTTTAATATTATATTATAATACAGTGTTATATTAATTACTATATTATTATTAATTATTATTAAATTAATATTATATAATATTATAATTAAATTATAAATTTATTATAATTTTATTTGATTTTATAATTTTTATATAAATTATATAATAATTTTTATATAATTTAATTTTTTAAATTTAATGTAATGTATAAATTTTATATATAGGTCTCCAGGTAGTCTTCTGGATGGAAAGTCCATCACAGTGTGGTCGGTGGTTTGGATACTTCCACTAATCGCATCTTCACGGAGCCCCCAGTTATGCGCTGATGCGTTGCACTCTCCGTGTGCTGTGCGAAACCTATTCAATTACCAGTCGCCTAGGCACTTCAGAGCCTGGAACAGGTGTTGTCGGATCTCTTATAAGTCCACAATTGTGTGGGCTGTTAGCTACCCACTCCTTTCTCCACTCTACATGGAAGTCAAAATTGTTATTTCTCAGCGTGGCTGCTTCCGTGTAGGCGAGTCTCCTCGATTTAACCTGTGTGGGAGGCAGGTGGAGAAGGTCCCTATGCAGAGGTATCACGGTCTATTACTACACTTTTTCCAACTCTCTAAGCAGCGTCCATTTTCTCTACTAGTGAAATTATAGCAGCAATTGGAATGTGAACTGGTAACCATCTAAAAACGAGTTTAATTTAAGCAAAACTACTACAAGGTGGGATCCAGGAATGTTTAATGAAAATTAGAATGCTTTTAGGTTTAAAATTTGACCCAATATTTCTGAGCTCTTAGCATCAAAAAAAGATTCAATTTTTATGCTTACTCTCACATTTCTAAGAACGATGGGTTCACGATCAGACTCCTGAAATTAAGAGAGCGCATTTGGAATAGTATGCAAAGGTTCTTATGATCCTATTTTTATTATTTGTGCTAAGTGTGTGCTCATCGATTTTTTGCTTTAATGTCGAACTGTTAACGTTGTACACTACAGCGAACTCTTGAACAAGATTAGAAAGGTCTGTGTGTGCAAAGATGCAAGATTCCTAACCACAGGGTCCTGCTTTTTCACAATAACGCTAGGCGTTACTTTTTTTTTCTTGCGCAAGTGAAATTGGAAATGCACAGCTTCAGGATTTTTACGAGTCGTCTCCTCTATAGTTCTGTTTTTTTCAGCAAGTGATTAAATTGGATCCCTTAGAAATGAATAAGTGGAAATAAATTTCTATTTACGACGAAGTGACATTGTACTTAATTGGATTCGTAAAAATTCAATATATTTTTGTGAATAGGGAATCAAAAATCTGCAAGCTACAATTAAATAATCTGTAAACATTATTGAAGACTATACAGATAATTGTTTTGTATCTGTTTTGCTGTATATTATTCTAATGAGCAGTTTTAAAAACTACTAAAAGTCTTTGATCAACCCTCATATAAATCCATAATCCACATTATGATCTTGTGTTACTAATCTATAGAACAAAACTTTCAGTTTCAAACGCTGAATCCAGTGATTTGACGATCCTGATACTTGTAGACTGAGGGCCGGCTTTAACTTCCGCCTAATTGGCCGGCGGTAACTCCGTATTTCGTATTTTTATTTATAGCCTCAGGCGTTGTTGGATTTAGTTTTTGCTCTGTGAAGCTTTAACTAAGGTTCAACTGATAAATAAATTACAGTCTACAAAAATGGTATATGTGTTTAACAGGAATAAGAATATTCGAAGTACTAGAAGATAACTGTGTTTCTGTTATAGTAAAAAATGGTTTCTCCATACCATATTGTCAGAATCACGTATACATTTCTATCTCAGTTTATCGTGCGAGTTGGAGCAACAGCTGAATTACTGTCATTTGAAGGAGGACACCAGCCAAAATTTTTGCCGGCCAGTCTAGATTTCGGTTTTATACCGTCTTTTCAGATACAAATTCTACTGTTTTATGGTTCTTTACATTGCGGAAGATTTCTTTTCATTTTCTAATCCTCGTTGTAGTGACCTCTATATAAAAGGATCTTACAACTTAAACCATAAAACCTGCTCCAGTGTCTTGTGTCTCTATTCAAATATCAGCTTTGTATTAATCTCAGAAAATTCAAGAAACTGAAAGAGCCGAATTACAGCCCACGTCTTTCTTACGGCATCACATTATCCATGCCCGTGCTTGGAAGAGATGCTGATAAGTGGTTTGAGTAATTTATTTTTCTCCCGTGAAAAACGAGCAATCTCGTTGGTTATGAGGCGTAAAAAGTGAAATTTGTTAATTAAGTCTGACAGAGTGAAAAATCACACGATTTTAATTCTGTATCATTAATTGGCACTACAGAACACTGATAATAGTCAGCTGTTGGACTCAAGTTTCTTCGCTTTCACGCTAATTGTGACTGTGTTGTTTAACGAAGGAAACAACTGATCCTTCTCTAATGAAGTTAGTAAATTGGAGGCAGTGATTTATTTCTCTCCGCTAAAAGTGAAATGCAGAAAAACAGCTGGGCATAAGTTCCCTTACTGAAATTCTTGCAATTAAGCTTTGATGAAATAATTCTATAACCAATTACTTAAAATGTTACTGCGTAAAACTTCTTAGCTTTTATCAGAATCGAGTTCATTTTTATATTACATTTTAAATGATCTCAAAATTTTGCAATAACATTCCCTATGTCATAACACAAGTCAAATAGTAATACAAAATATAAAACATCAGTGCGAATTAAAAAAAAAGAGACAGTTTTCATCAAAAAACTACAGTTAACAGTATGAACAACTTTTCTACCCGCAACATTTTTTTTTTTTTTTGCTTATGGCTCGTCGACGGGAAAGGAACGGGAAGGGATTCGACCATGACATTTGAAAGGAAGCATCCTGGCATTCGCCTGGAGTGATTTGGGAAAACCATGGAAAACAAAAACCTGAATGCCCGGAAGGGGATCCGAACTCGCGTCCTCCGGAATGAGAGGTCATAACGTAACCACTCACCTACCGCGCTCGGTCTATACGAAAATGGCGAATAATTAGCTATAATCTCTACCTGAAAATGATGGGCGCAATTCAGTTACGTAAACTTGTCTCCAAACCATGCACATAACATATATGGTAGCGGTAACAAAGTTGGAAATTGTCAAAGTTTGCTCATAGCAAATAAAAGTCACGAGTAGTAACTTGCGGTTTATGAAGACAGGAACATCTGCGCCTAAATGTGTGGTATGAAGTATCTCACTCTGTTATCTGTACGGTACGTGCCTAGCAAACAGAGTGGAAGAGGAAAGCGGAGATGGTAAATAGAAGGAGCAGCATGTTGCAATATATTTCACTGGGTGTAGCACTTCTGTTTACACATTTTTCACTTTTAAATTAGAACTTGTCATTCCAAGTGCACAAATTAGATGCAGTGACTCTTTCCTATGTTTTTTTTATCGTTTGCTTTTGGCATAAGTAATTTCAAAAACAAGATTCTTTTACGTTAAATGTTTGTAGGCTTTCCTTTCGCCAACCTTGCTTGGTGGGTGAGCGGTAGCTCTTGTTTTGTTTTTTTTCCTTATGACTTTACATCCCGGCGACGGCTGAGGTCATTATAGGCGGGATGGGATTGGGGACAAGTAATGGGAAGGAATTCGGCCATGGCCTTTTTGAAGGAAGCATCCCGGCATTCGTCTGGAATGATTTGGGGAACCCGTGGAAAACCTAAATGTGGATGCCCGGACGGAGATTCGAACGCGCGTCCTCCCGAATGTGAGGCCAGAACGTTAACCGTTCACCCACCACGCTCTGTGGTAGCTCTTGGGATTTTCATTCGGAAGGATTCGGATTAAAATATCCGTCCAGCCATCCTGATAACAGATTGCCATGGCTACTCTAAATTTCTCTACTGA
Organism: Vandiemenella viatica; assembly: GCA_031002005.1. NCBI lineage: Eukaryota > Metazoa > Arthropoda > Insecta > Orthoptera > Morabidae > Vandiemenella > Vandiemenella viatica. The sequence goes on from CM061921.1 coordinate 27,757,117, forward strand.
GTTGATTTCTTCAAAAGGCTATGGCCGAATTCTTCCCCATTCTATTTCCAAAATCCACTCCAACCTCCGATGAAGTACCAAGACGTGTACCCTAGAACCAAAATCCTTTAGCCCTTATCATTTTAGGGCTCAGTTGGTTCATGCGTGTGACTGTGAAGAGAGAGATCCTCTGTTTGAATCCCCGTCTTGATCGGAATTGTTACGGGCCTTTACACTGTCCTTCACCACTAGCAAAGCTTTTCTTTGTTAATCTGAGGTAGCCTACAGTAGGACGTATTCGTGGGTCTGATTTCACGTAAAGCTGTAGGTTCCCTTTTCCCTGGTTGCGTTACCGGAAAGTGTTAGGCGGCTACGACAGGGGCGGACTCTGCAGCTGGTAAGAAATTCTATTACAATGTCACTAAGACCACCTCGAAATGATTATTATTATTGTTATGTTTCCTGGTGAGGGGGAGAGTATTATAACTGATACTAATGTGCGTGCCTAGTTGTTTACTCTTATAACTTCTCAAAGATGTTTTTATTCTTTTTTCACTTCCAGAATGGTGAGAATGCAGATTCAAAGGCTGAAATCGCATACAAAACATCTGCAATGGATGCTAAATAAGGTAAATAAAAACCTAGATAATGTTCGTTATCTAGTCGTTACATAGATATCGAACACAGCATAATCAGAGAAAAAATTAAACTATTGAAATTGGTATTTTAATGTTGGCATGGAAGAAACAACGTCACTAATGAAATTGCCTTCAATGCTGGTGGGATCGTGTTTGCGATATCGAACTCAAGTATTCATTTTTTACAATTTTTCTGTCAGGAAAATTCCTATTATTTAGAGCAGAAATTACGGTAAATAAATGAAAAGTTGAAAATGATATAAATGTCTCCATATACTTTCCCAGTGTGTGCTGTTTCAATTTTGTAGTTTTTACATTTTCAGAATTTTAAGGCGACTACCAAAAGACATCTTTAGCTGCTTTTATGGAATGTTTTCTTAGATTAGCATTTAAAAACTTTGAAAATACAGCCTTTTCTAAAGCTATGTAGGATCGGTTGAAACAAGAATTACCAAACGTAGAGAAAATAAAACATTGCGGTAGTAGAATGTATCAAACGTCGGAGAAGATATGGGGCATAAATAAGAGAGGGAATATAGGCTCATTGAACGCCAATGTGAATAGATATGAAGTTTTGAAGCTACCGGACCATATGTGATATTAAAGAGATCTGGAGAAAAGAACCACACCGGAAACTAGTTCAGGAATAAAATTTACTTTCGGGCAAGAGATTAAAAGATTAACGAGAAAGGGAAAAAATACATACCTATGGAAACAATGTTTCCAGAAATACAGTTGACGAGATACGAAGCCAAAACGTGTCTTTAACTGGTAAAAGGGAAATTTAATTTTAACCAAATGTTTTTTAAGATATGTCTAAAACAAAACTACTCATATGAAGTTTTTTCTTGAAAAGAGTATATAAGTATGACCGTTAAGGTTCTCTATGTACTTTAAGTTAAACACAGTTCACCATATAAATGCAAGTGTAAGTAAGTGTTCAGCATACACCGCGGAAAAAAAAAACAGTGGAGATTTAGAGAAACCATTTTTAAGTATTTCAATTTCCGAATTAAAGTTCTTACCTTTGTAGAAAATTGAGGATTTTATTTTGCTTCTACTTTTCTGAATGATTTAAATCACAGTTCTTAATTATAACTGTTCCTGAAATTATATACTTTTAGGAAGAGAATTTCGTCATCTCACAATCCAAAATTTTGTTGATTATCAGATGATTCCAACTTTTCTTAAACACATCTGCTTATCGTAGTGTAGTGCCTTGACAAATAAATCTGCTTGACCCTATATACACATTCACTTTCAAGATTTTTCGGGAATACTGTCAGAAGAGAAGTTAGTTGGAAGTTTGTATGTTAATCACTGCTATGTGTGTTGTTAAAATTAAATGAAAGTTTGGATTTTTTTATTTTGATTAATATTTAAAATCTGAATTTAAATCCTGCCAATGTATTAGATACCGTGTTTTCTGACGTGGGTATGAAAGTAACTATAGCACGAAGATCCTCGATTTCCAGACAAAATATAATTTCCAACTGCATGGAAGAGGCAGAAGCTGCTTTTATTATTAGGAAATAGTGTTCTACTATCGGCATTTAGGTCTCCTGAGAAAGCCGCATATCTGATCACGATCCACGCGTTGCTAATTACTCTGTATCGGTACATCATGGCGTGCTCTGAATGCATACCTAATTAACACGTCTATTCACCCACTGGCGTTTTGCGAAACTCATTACATGCAAAATGATGCATGCCAATCTACAATCTCATTTCTATGAGGGCAGAATTAGCATGCTCTACTACACCATTCACTAACCAGTCCAATACTGAGAATTAAAATTTATCCTTGAATACACATATACTGTCCGTAAAATATTGTTCTTATTCTAAATCATTGACAAAGGTCGGGGTTCGAATCTCCGTCCGGGCATCCAGATTTGGGTTTTCCATGGTTTCACCAATTCACTCCAGGCGATTGCCGGGATGGTTCTTCAAAAGACTATGACCGAATTCCATCCCATTCCTTGCCCCCCGTCCCTTACCGCCTCTAATGACCTCGACGCAGAAGGGGCGTAAAAAAAGATATCGTTGTTCGTTCTGTGTTATCTTCCTATATAGTTCTTACTGTTACTTTATAAAAATTAAAATTTCATTTAGATTTGAATAATTTACACTTCACAAAACAGAGCTGTATATTTGACGAATTATAATGTAAGCAGCTTGCTGTGGTATCAGTCACAAAACATACCTAAGCAAATTGTTTTGGAAACTTCTTGTCGTATGAACGGTATTGACAGCTGTTTGGCGTTATTCGTTAGTTAATTGTTGGAACGTTAGGCAATCATTACTGCTACTGAAGATCATAACGGACAGCAGTGTCTAGGAGCCCTGTTAAGAATATTCTCAACCGGCACCACTGATGTCAAAGTTTGTTTTGAAGCAAAAAATTTCTCGCACGAGTGAACTGCTGAACTGAATGGGCAGAAATGAAAAAGGGGGGGGAAGGGCATGGAAGTTCCTTATTTCACTGCAGTCCGTCATTTATATTGAGAAGGGAGAGTTCCTTCATTCAGCACATGTACTGTTCTACCTATCAATACGTATTGCTTGACAACACAGCAAGGTAACAATGTTCTATTTCTTTCACACATTTTATTACACCATTCAGTAGGCTTCTGATTCGCTGTACAAAGTTATTTTATACGACAAAAGAAAATATTGAAAAATAAAAGTAATTTCAATTAATATAGTCTTCTCTGATGACTACCCGAGTGAACAGGGTATTTTAACAAGATATTTCGGCGTTCGGAACCTCCTGGTGAAGTGTAATTTCACTCTCCCCGACAAGAAACTTCTGCATAGAACAAAGTCATATTTTGAAATAAGTCTTGAGTGTTAGTTGTGTCTACTACCAGTATCTTCATTGTAGGTCAGTTAATACATGAGGTATGTTGTAGGAGCCTATATGCATTAGTAAACCTATTGTGCTGCAACTCCATTCAGTATTGTCACGACCCGAGCGGCTTGCTGCAGTACACAACCTGCCAATTAGTTCAACCAGCACATTTCTAAGTATGTTACACCAAGAATATGTGGCTTTGATTTCAAAAGATTTCTTACATTATAGTTTAGTGCTAGCAAAGTGAACAGGAATTAGTACTAGAAATAAAATAACGAAGGAAATGTTACGTTAGTTTTAATGACATCAAAGCAACTGTTGAACACTTCCCTCGACAACACATATAATGAGGAAATCAAATTCACTGAAGAAATAGCTCCAATGCAGTCCGATAGCTACTTAACGAAATTCTGACTAACATGAAGTCCCTTTCCTAAGCCGACATAGTATGAAGGGGAATAAAACTAGTCACTACCTATTAATTGACTAGTTGACTAAATTTGAAAAATAGGTTAATACTTTACCTTAGTATCTCTATTTCTCAAAAAACGTACTATTTTTTAAAAATCGAACATTTACATTATGTATTTTGCATTTAAAAAACCCAGTTTAAATTTACCCCGAAAACGCTCAATATTGTCATGGCGTCTTGAATGACATCACACCTAGCGGACGTAAACAAAGCAGTCGTGCGTGTATATGACAGGTGTCAACTGTTCTTTACTTAAAAATGAGTTCCTCGTTTTATAAGTACTGTGTAGTGCCCCAGTGTAAAAGCACAACAATAAAAACGCCAAACAGGTTATTTATATATGTTCCAAACAATGAACAGATACCGGAAAAGTGGTTAAAACTTGAAAGGAGGGAGGATGCTTATAGTTTATCTGTAGATTCAAGAATCTATTTTTGTGAAGATCATTTTGATGGAAGTGTTTGTGCACAATATATTTCTAAATCTAAAGCAAAACTGATGAATTTTGCAGAACCACTACTTTTCAAGTGCTGACAACATAATAAGGTAAGAGGTTGTTTTGGTTTTATGATTTATAATCTTTCTTTAGTGTTACGTTTAATATAACAAACACACTCTGGCAGCACTATCATTACCGTGGTGCCACAATCTGATGATAAATTCTTGTGCAGCTCGATGAAACAAATATAAAATAAAGAATATTTTTTCTTAATATCTCTCATGGTTCTCGAGACACCATAAGTTAACTGAAAGGCTGATACAAATCTTAGAGCAGACGGAAAATTGGCAGTGACATACCTTTAAATTTTCCACACCTGTTTTTGAAGATATACTTTTCCAGAAAAGGTGTATATAAAAGCAAAAAGAAAGGCTCGGGCGCAACGCCAGGTTCCCAAGAGGGAAATGTGCTATCGATCTGAAATTTACTATACATATTCCTAAAGACATTACTTCATAATGTAGCCGTCAAACTATGAAATTTGTATAAAGTTGTTTGAAATATGGGTAGTTCGTTACAAGTTATCAGGCAATAAATATGTGTTATTACCTGTTTCTGATCATTACAGATGTATCTTACGATTTATTGTGGCAGAGAAAACTGCATTCCACATTCTTATAAAAGGAAATACGAAATATTAATTTTGGCAGGCATATTGCACAGATATGTTTATATTCGTATCGGTTAGGTGTACCGAGAGTGGTGGTGTAACGGCTAGCGTTCTGGCCTCGCATTCGGGAGGACGGCGGTTCGAATCCCCATCCGGGCATCCAGATTTGGGTTTCCATGGTTTCCCAAATCACTCCAAGCAAATGCCGGGATGCTTCCTTCAAAAGGCCATGGCCGAATTCCTTCCCATTCCTTGCCCCCATCCTTTCCCGTCTCTAAAGACCTCGCTGTTAGAGAGACGTTAAGCAGATTAAAAAAAAAAAAACTGTTAGGTGTTGCAGATACTGAGATCATGTGTTAATGACCTCATTGGGGCCAACGTCTTATGGCGAAGTTGAGTGTTATGGGGCCATATTCCAGCTCACCAACTACACTCCGCGTTCACGTGAAATACATTCTGGACCAAGCAGTAAAATTATACATCCATGCAAGTGGCGCATATGTATTTTTGATTCGTACCAAAAGAAAGCGAATTATCGTTTACGTGGAAATGAGACCTAGACCAAACTGTAAATTTATGCATTCATGGCAATGGTGAAGTTATCTAAGTTATTTTGTTAGATTGCGTTGGCAATCGTATTCTCAGATGAACAATGTATATTACAATCGCTGCAGTGTTCAATTGTTGGTTGCGGCGTATAACAACGTCAATGAAGCTGTTTGCGGGATTATAACTTACATTATTTCTACAAATCTGTGTTTATCGTTCTTCCTGGCAATATCTTATTTGGTGATGAATGCCGAAAAAACGTTTCTAACCAAATTTCTGGCAGTTTTTGAAGTCTGACATAGCAACATTCCTGCTACTGAAAGGTAAGCTATATCTGTAATGATAAATTCAGTGCCGAATTAATTCCACAGTACGTGGTCTATAATTATACATATAACGTTTTGTGGAATAATATGTCTTAGGAATGTGTGTAGTATTTCACTTAGGCCTTCCTTCTGGTTTAGCTATTTAACACTTGCTTATACTTCGCAAATGTAACCTAATACAATTGATTTATAAAACGTATGTCTTGTTTACAAAACTGAAATAATGCTATTTAAGCTTATGATGTATAATTGTCACTTGTGTATACTTACATCGAAGTTTGAACATTGTGCAATTCCTATGAGCAAAAGTCGATGTTTGACGCGAAAAATCTGACAAGTGCTGCGGCGTCAGTTTTGTGCAAATTGCTACTGTTTTCTTTGCTAAATCCTGGTTCCATAGCAAATTACACTTGTCTTTCAGCATATAACTGAGAATAACTGTATTAACGTGACAAAAGTTCCTACAAACGAATAATTTACCAAGTAACTTGTTCTGTTCCACAAAAATGTCTATAACAACTTTCGCTTTATTTATTTTTTATTTTTTCAACTGCTTTACGTCTCTTAAGTGCGAGGTCTTTAGAGACGGGAAAGGATGGAGGCAAGGAATGGGAAGGAATTCGGCCATGGCCTTTTTAAGGAAGCATCCCGGAATTTGCCTGGAGTGATTTGGGAAACCATGGAAAACCCAAATCTGGATGCCCGGACGGGGATTCGAACCACCGTCCTCCCGAATGCGAGGCCAGAACGCTATCCGTTACACCACCACTCTCGTTAACAACTTTGGCGTCTGGGAAGGTGTGACGTAATGCTTTCTCATTGGCGTTCGCGGTAACGTGACCGAATGCCTGATTTTTCCGAATTTCTTTTCTAAATATAATAATAATCTTTATCTTTTATAATAAATAATTTTGTTTTTGTTATCTCCTTAGCATGATTAATCATTAAAAACTGCTATGCGTCCGATTTATTCTTAGTGGACACAAGCCAATTCTGAGAATAGCTGGTTAGATCTTCATCGTTGGCGACAACTAATCCTGCAACTAGATTGAAGTTGGCTCCTCGATAGAAGCCCTCTGATTGCTTCCGTACACGTAAATCTGGCGTGGTTGTACTTTAATTGGCTGAATACAACATACTAAGTGGTTTAGGCAGCTCCAGAATTTTGACATGGTTTTCCAGCCGAGACTGAGAAAACCTAATCTTGAAGTAAGCAGGTTTGAAGGATATATTGTTATTAAGGTGACCCATAGCATGGGAACGCTTGTTCGCTGCACAACACGTGCGTAAAAAAGGCTTCAGTACTCTAGCTCATCTTCCAACACCTTAAAAATATTCCGGATTGCTGCAGCATAATCCATCAACGAATTTTTTTCTACCGATTACCTCTTAAAACATAATACATTATCTGTTCTCTTCTTATGACAAATATTTTCATAAAATCTTTTCTTTACCTATTATTTCAAGAACTTACTCATATCGTACTTTATTTCACCACTATTTTTTTTTTTTTTTAATCCATAGCATCATACAACAAGCTTCAGTTCAATCACCTCCAAACTTCCATAGCTTTCGGATATTCTTTCCGAGTCCGAGAGTTAGAAAGATGGGGGGTAGTGAAGTGAGGAGTGGGGCCAGGAACCTCACTTATGCGCCTTTGTGTAATATCTGCTTTACTGGCATCCAGAGAACTAACTGGTGATGATATTCTCACTTGAGAACATACTCATATAAAACACTGATCGTATGTTATATATATATATATATATATATATATATATATACCCGTGTTCAGTAGAACATAGGTCAAACCTTCCATTTCAAAAGTTTGAAGCAGTCAGCACGTTGTTAATAGCTAAATTCAAATCTTGTTGCGCGCAAACAGCGTCCACGTTTGGAAAAATTAGCAGCTAGTTCATTGATCGAACTGGCCGGAACACCACAGAAGTTAGTCTGGCTGCGTTACTAGCAGAGTTTCAAGTGGCTATGCAATTCGCTTATATCATGTCGACAAACGCTTTATCTCTTCATTTCTCGTAATTTCTTGGGCTGTTTTTCACCTTAATCGTCGTTTAATAAATTTTTACTTGCTTGGCTATGCTGATTTTAACCTTATAAATAATGTTCTGTTATAGAGTAACTGCTTTCAAGAACAGTGTGATGATAATGCCATTTGTAAGATACCTAAAATACTAATCCACAGATACAACTTTGTATGGAAGTATCTGTAGTTAGAAAATGGACTGTAGAAAGGAAACAGTGTATGAGGTAGCCAGTGTTTATTTCAGCATATTTTACTAGAATAAATATGGGTGAGCTCAATTCTTGCCTTTAAAACACTCTGTTTCTTAATAATTCAAAAACTGTTACTGTTGTGTTCTATATATAAACTTCTCGGAAAGCACAAAAGAATCAGCATTTGTGGATTATCATACTTCAAACTGCTGCACGATAACATGGCACTGATGCTTTGCTTTGTGTCGCTTATCCAGCTTAACAACACAATTCAGAATCGACGTGTTATCAGTTTCAGTGTGTGATTGTGTGTGGCAGCTACAGTAGTGTAACTTATAATGGACCTACATGGAGCAGTCCGCGATCTCAATAGAGAAACAAGTTAGTATACTCTTTCTTTCCAGTTGTTACAAGTTTTTTGGAAAGGTATACAAACTGTCTCAGTGATATATAGTAATGCATATCGGTGAAGACTCTCAATATCTGATTCACACAACTGACAAATTAATGAAACATAGCATAACAATAAACACAAACATAGTTCCACAGCAGCTACACGTTAGTAATTGAAGTTTAATATCAGAAATAATGGAAATCTAATTTTGAGGGTCGGGCTTTGTGATTCGTCGTGAAATATGCGGGGTGGATAGCAAGGAACGGAAAGGAACCCGATCACGGCCTTTTGAAGAAACTGTCCAGGTGGGATTTCGGGAAACCATAGAAAGCAAAAATCTGGATGGCCAGAGGGGTATTTCAACCAGCGTCCTCCCAAACTCCAGGCCGGAGCACAACGGCCCAATTATTAGGCTCGGTGATCTAAAATTGAGACTATCTTGAGAAATATCACAGGAACATGAGTATACGAAAGTAAACGAGATAGAAATAAAGACATCAGCGTGCTGTAATGAAAGATTTAGATATTAAATTTAGAGGTTTCCAGCTCATATATCAAAGAGAAACTGAATTATCATGAGAAATTAAGCATCATAATAAAATGATAGCTACAATTACGTCAATGTGCATTTATATTGTCTAGTCGATCAACACAGGACATTTCCGGCTACCTGCAGATCTATTTCCGTTTGTAATGAGATAGGAACGACATCTTTAATAAGCCACCGGTGATATTATTTTGTCAACTATTCACCACTAATATCCTTTGATTTTTTTACTGTAAACACAGGGTTGAGTCGAAGATTGTTTCCTATGTATATATACGTGAAGATATCCTTAATTATTACTTGTCTTGCCATTTCCTTTCGGATAGTTATTTTGGTTTCCAAATCACTTATTGCAACCACTCCAGTGTAAAGTTATAGGGAGGAATTGCTTAAAAATTTTTCCTCATTACCCTTATAAATCAGCTGTGCCCTGCCTTCCAATTAGCGCTGTCATTAACACCACAGTTACGGCGTACAGAATTTTCAAAATCCAACTATTCTCAAGTATTGATTCACTGGGTTCAGCTCTGGTAATTATAAAGGAAGAAAACTGATAAGATATTTCTGTTTGTTACTGGGTTCCAGAGGTTGGTGGTGGAATATTTCACTTTTTACATACATAAGTATCATAACAGCTCTAAGCTGATTCAAGCAAAAGTGCAAATAATTCGTCGTAGTAATTTTGGATTTTTGTTGCTTCAAATCATTACAGATAAAATTATCATTTTACTACACCTTTTCTAATTTCAGGTTTTAGTTTCCCGGTTATATCCTCAATATATTACGAAACCGATCAGCTAACTGTACACTTGATTTAAGGGAAATCCTCTCCCTTCATACCACTGGCAATCAGAATAGGTTATTTATTTACGTCAGACACAATTAGCCAGAAATTGAAGTTATGAAATCAGTTTTTGATAAACTATTAAATCCCAAGCGTGTCAATAATATTGTGAAAAGCCTACATGTGAAATTAAACGTGCTATTAACATAAATGTTTCAGAACATTTCTAGATGTTAGTTTCACAGTCTTGCCTTGTACTGGACTAGATTTTTCCCGCGCCTCCACTTCAGTGGATTACAGTGTTATTGTTTAGTTTTTCTATACTTCGCTTCTAGTTTTTAATCGATTTTTTCCAGATAATTTCGTTTTAATTAATCCTGGTAACTATCAATTAAATATGTTGAAAAAATCCTTCCCGAGTCCTGTATTCACTTTTTTCCATAGCAGCGTCTGTATAAAAGAGTATTTGATTTGTATTTAAGTAACCAGTGTAGGAGAAAATATTTTAAAAAGCGAAATATATTAAAATAATAATTGTTCGCAAAAACAAATTATTACAAAAATTGTTGTACGTTTCTAAAATTGTTTAGTGTAGTAATTCGAATATGTAGGGTATTATTTGAAATATTTAATCGAGTTGCTTTAGAAATGACATCATGTCATCCGTACCGTATCGAAGCATCTAGGTGAAAAAACTCTATGGCCAAAACATTGAATTATAAACAAAAAAATAAATATGAAAGTCCAAATTAACCATTCAATAGAAGCGAAGACCTTAATCTTTGAAGTAGTACCTCGATTATTGATTTAGGTTATGCAGGAATTATTTTTTTGAAATAATATATAAAATTACGTTCATCAAAACTTTTTGAAGTAATAAAGTCCTTTCCATTTGATTAATTATTTTCGATATTTTCTGTGTCTAGAATTCCTTTTTTAAGGTCAGTACTGAATGAGTGGCCCTACTTAAGTGTTTTGCAATCCGATTTCTAATCTGGCATCAGATTATACATTTTTTTAAAAAAAAATAGACATTACGCCTATAGATGGTTAAACTGTTGTTAGCTTATTCAATAATAGTATTGTTGTATTTGCCCAGAATACGATCATTTAAGCAGTTTGGTTGGCAAATTCCGTTTTTAGGGTGTTTTATGACTGGTTGCATCTATATTTCTCTAATGTTTTAGGTATTGTATTCCGAGAAAACCATTATTTTCCCGTACTTAGTTATAGACGATACTTAATTTATTTAATTTAATGTAATTAAATTGCAATGTTGCGCATGCTCCGGTGGCAATTTCCCTAAACACCTTTTCCCCCTTTCCTGTACCCACCTACATTTGCCCTCTACGAAGTTCAACACTAAATTCTTTCAACGTTTTTGGTAAATTATTCATCATTTCTTTTGGAAACTTATGCACAATCCCTGACCTCCTTACCTAAAAAAAAAAAGAATCTTCCTACGCCCTTGTGCCTGAAATCGAAGGCCAGCTTGTGAAAACTTTATTTTATTATGTGTTAAAAATACAAACTAAAACTGGATAACTTTTCTACAAATTAAATGAAATATCTGCAGCATAAAACGTTTCGTATGGTTTACATTGTCAAAATTGACATAGCCTGCACGGAACCGTTTTTAACTGAACAAATTATGCTTAACAAATATCCCATAACTTGCATTTTGCATCTCTGACGATTTATGCGGCATATGTCAAGAAAATCTTTACAATTCTTGCTTCTATGAATTACTTCAGTACAATCTACAATGTTAAATACCTATTCTTATCTAGCGTGAATAAAGATAAGCCAAAAACTAACTTAAAAATCAAAAGAGGAGCTTGTAAATGAGATCTTTGGTATCCTATTTTATATAGAGAAAAAATGCGGTTCATAATATGTACGTATATAGATGAGGAAGAAATTTGTTGATCATACAAATTTTAATCGTAATCTAAAGCGAAACTTTATAATTATGAGGTTTTATTAACTTGAATTGAGGGAGTGAATAAATTTAGCAACTATTTATTTTAAAAAAAATTGCGTGTAGCTTCTGAGGTCATATCACCAGTTAATGTCCCATGTCCTACTGCAAGTTTGTTCTTTAGCACAGTTTCCAAGGTTTTAACTTCAGTGGCCACAGGAAAAATGGAAAATTTAATAACAACATTCCATGTCACTTTTTCCGACTACTTAGAGGAAAAATACAATCACGTGTCCTATTTAATGGCACTGTGAGAGTGATTAAGTCTGATTCCTATGTTGAAGAATATGACTCATTACATGCATTAGCAATGTACATACATTTAGATTTCTAAAGGTCATTTCAAATTTTTCATGTCCTTAATGCAAGACATGACTGATTTATTTCCTTACCGTTATTAAAACTAGACACCAAATGCCAGCACAGAACATCTTAAAATATAAAAAGTTATTTTTTTTATGGCTTTACGCCTCGTCGACGTTGAGTTCATTATAGGCGGGAAAGGACTGGGGACAAGGAATAGGAAGCATCCAGGCAATCAGCTGGAGTGATTTAGGGAAACCATGCAAAACCCAAATCTGGAAGGTCGGACGGGGTTTCGAACACGCGTCCTCCGGAATGTGAAGCCAAAGCGTTACCGCTCACCCATCACGTTGGGTTTAAATTCAAAACCAAGTCATGAACGTTCTGTATGCGGGCTAGATCCAGAAGTCTAAGCAACAGGGAGCTATTAAGAATCTGCGACGATGAATTTAGTGAGTTGTTACTGGTTCGGACAGCTGGAAACAGAAGAGCGCATTCAATGTGCATCAAGCCAGATCGCTTTGATGTTGAGGTATAATCAGCGTTGTCAAAGGCAGGAAGCCTGTAATACGCTGTCCCTTTTAAGAGGAGGTATCGTGCATTAATTAGATGCTACCGCTTTTTCCTCTGAAATCTTCAGGCTATCACGTAGCAGCTCATTTGAAAGTAGCAATCAAGGCTCCATGGCAAAGATAAATTATTTAGCGTAACGATCAAAAAGTAAATCAAAGTTTACAGTAAAATCTAACTTTAAAGAAAGACTGGTGCTTAATAAAACGTCAGGCACTGACCTGGTGACTGAGAAAATATTTAATGTCCTTTATTACATTTCAAGCATCAAAAGTTGAGCGCTATAACATCTTAATTTTGATACAGACTATAGTACTGAAATACACAGGCTGCACGTAGATTCAGCACTGTATTTGTGAGGTTTTAGGATTCAAAAGTGATATGACGACGTTTGTGACTTGAAAAAATGTACTTAAGGGAAGTTTAGTCACTAGAAAATTACCACAGAACGTATTCCGTTTTAAATAGTAGTAAAAAAAATGAAGAAACGGTATCCCTGAATGATTCTTTCTATTTAATACAAATTTCTGAAACAAAAGTTATATTTACTGTGAATATAAGGTTAAGTGATATAAAAAGGCTGACTATAAAATGTTGTTCAGCTGAAAATAAAAAAATTAGCTTACAATATGTTAATAACAGTCTGTTCTAAATTGATACCGCGACCAGTTGTGTTGATATAATACTACTCTAACACCTTGCCAAAAAATTATTTCAGACTAAACGTTCACTATTGTATAGTAGTTGCTTAGCTCTAGACACTCTGATGATACATAATAAATTTACAAAGAGAAATAAGATTATTTTCAGGAATTTAGGCCATTGATTATGAAATTCGAGGTACACATGGGTATCTATTGGGTTTCTCCGTATTTTTTGTTCATACCAGGTATTAATCTTTAGATTATTATATACTGTACTCTGGCCGCTCAAGGTCATATTCCCCTGACCCCGCTCCTCACCACACCCCCTTCCCCCCCCTTCCTACCTCTCCAATTAGGTCGATGTGTACTGGTAGGTGTGTGGCAAATTTTCCCTTCGCATACAGGGGTAAGTGCAGCGGAGTGGGGTGACCTTGAACCGCCTCTGTTAACTGAACGGGCTATAACAATTGCCTACACATCATTCGCGTGGATTGTTATTGTACACTACTCTCTTGAATTAACATGCAAGAACTACTCCCGTGGCAAACTGAACATAAAACATTTTTTCCTGAACAGTCTTAGGATAAACTGCAACTTGGTCCTTCAGAATGAAATAATGACGTTCAATCGCTGAAATAATTATAAATATTTCGACTGTAAGAAGTAACTTACCTTTAAATTGATAGTAATTTGTAGACTCTTTTAGTTTAGTTCCTTATCTTTTCGACGCACATAAAAATGAAGTATACCATACTTTCCCCTTCGAACCATGGGCCTTACATTAGTCAAAACCCAATCAATATCCGATCAGTCGTTTTTGGTGAATAGCATTCAACGAAAAACTGATACTAATGGGGTAATTTTTTAAGCTAACTGAAATTGGATCAAAATGAAACATATCCTATTTTACCCTATCTAAAACCTTCAAAATCTGACCTGCATTTGTTTGGTGAATAGCGTTCAACTAAAAATGGTAATAATTTGGCAAATTTCTCAGTTTTCTCTACATCACATCAAAATGAAACACACATTTTTACCCATGTTATCACGGACTAAACCTTAACCAGAAATCCAGCAAAATTCGACCAGTAGTTTGCGCGAATCGCGTTCAACGAAAAATTACCTTAATTTTCTCATTTTCTGGATATAAAATGACGTTTACCCTGTTTCACTCTCGCGATGATGAGCTGTACCTTAATCGAAACTAGGACTGTAACGGAAGTCATCTTAGCGGATGCAGATGTGGATGTTCAGTGCTTGACAACCACGGATGTGGATGATTTTCAGAAGTGCATGCAGAGTTGTAAAAAATTATAATTATTTAGATTTTAATATTTTATGAAAAATAATATCAAAATAAGTATATAATTATGACAAATTTTTACATTTTGCATAAGCAAAGTCTATTTCCATCTAATACTAACATATTGATTTATTTTTTGCGTCGTCTGTCAACTTCAAAAAAGTGGGATGATTTAGCAAGTGAATTAAATTATTTACATAACTGCGCACGCAACAACAAAACAATCTTTTTCACGTGAACTTTGCGGAGTTCGTGACTTGACTAATTCAAGCGACAGCCACAAGGCCACACCACCGCACGTCTGACTGCTCACCACCCGCCTCGGTAACGCTCCGACTATGTTTTTGGGAGGATGTGAATTAGAATCCCCCTTCAGGCATCCAGATTTGGGTTTTCCGTAGCTTCCCCAAATCACTCCTGGGGAATGCCTGGATGCTTCCTTCAAAACGCCAGGACCGAATTCCTTCACGTTCATTATCTCCTGTCCTTTCCCGCCTCTAATGACCTCGACGTCGACAAGACGTTAAGCCATAAGAAAAAAACAAAAAAACCTTCTTTTCCACTGCTCTATAGTCCCATTCATAGTCCAATTTGTATGACCTACGATGATCCAATTTTCCGACATAGGACTCTTGTTGTGCCGTGAAAGGGGCTGCAGTACTACATGTAGGACGTTTTTGGACTCCCAGACAACCAACACGGGCCCCTAACATCCAACAAGCTATGGTGTGGGACCGTGATTGGAGGAAAAACGCTGCAAGTGTGCGATAAGGACACGGTGCGCCGCTAGAATGTATAAGTGGAAAGGGCCGCTTGGAACATCTTATTGAATTCTTCTAGTTGCGTGAATAGGTGAGCGCATCTTTCGGTAGTTTTAAACGGAAGTCCTACAAGCTGGACAGTGAATAAACCGCTTTACTTTACATGCAAGTTAATACACGTTAGTTCGTGCTTAGGTAATAACACTTTTCAGTTCATTGTTACTTTAATTACAGTACTGTAAGAAAAGAAGCAACCACGTTTTTATTAGTTAAGCGACGATGGGGTGATTCTTGTATAAAGAGAAAAAAGTAAGATATGTACATTGCGATGTAAATATAACATCCGCTATACTTCCGCATTAAAAGTTGCGGAAGCGGATGTAGGATTTTATGCGAAAGTTAAGAACTTACGGACACGGAACTCCGTTACATCCCTAATCGAAACCTCACCAAAACCCAGCAAATATTTTTATTTTGTGAAATGTGTTCATCAAAAACTGATGCTAATATTGCAAATTTCTTAGTTTTCCGACATCAATATGAAACTTACCCTATTTTATGCGCGTCACCACCAGCATTAAACTGATCGAAACCGCATAGAAATCCGACCAGTAATTTTTGCGTGAATCGTGATCAACAAATAACTATCCCACTTTACAATTTAAACATATCCTATTTTCTTGTGAAACAGTTATTCAATTTGCTTATTGAAATTCTTATACTAATTAATGTTACTGCACGGGATACGGAAATGAAAGATCTCTAACTAGGTAACAATATGCATTTAATCTACACCTTGAAAAGGTTATATTTCAAAGAAACAAAATTAAATATACACACACACACACATATATATATATATATATATCTCGCTATCAATTCCCGAATTATTTACACTTGTTCAAAGTGACCGATCAGATGTTGGGCTTTTCCTTTAAAATTTCAGAAATATTTACTTAGCCCGTTCGTTACACAACGCTGAAAAATGAAATTAAATCTTATGTTGTATCAACGTTAGAATAAATATATAATTACAATTTTCCATTCATACTGTACTGTAAAATCATTTTTGCCTTGAAATCACAAGAAATAAAATATGATTATGCCGGCTAGCTAATCAAACAACACCAAAGCATTGACTGTAATCTTTATATAGAGCAGGGGTGGCCAACCCGCGGCCCGCATCGAAAATTTTTGCATCCCGCGAGATTCATCACACTTTTACAAAACATATTTATTTTATATTGGCCAAAGTAGTGAACACCAATGTATTAAAAAAATACATTATTTATGCATCCATATATTCAAAAATTAACTGTTGGGATTATGAGAAAAATTAACTTTGATTTTAAAATAATATTCTTGAGAGTACATAATTTCATATGCGGCCCGCGGAGTAATGAGCATTTCCAAAGTGGCCTGTAAGATCATTTGGGTTGGCCGCCCCTGATGTAGAGCAATGAAATGATTGGTAAGGGCGTGTTAAAAAGCCAAGCTCCCACGACGTCTTGTCACGAAGGCGGGGCGGGACGGGACGGGACCTCATTAGCCGAAGTGTAGGGATGAGCGCGCGCCACAGGTTAGCCCTCGCTTACCTCGCCGCCACCTCCCCACCACGTTGTCTAGTGTCGTTTGGCACAGAGCACTTTATAGCAACAGAAGGGGTGCGCACCGCTGTTGCAAACCGATGGCAACAGCGCACCGCCACACACGCCTGTGATGTTTACCGACATAGAGTGGGTAAATGCGTCTCGTCCCCGCTAGCAGAGGCGGCCCCGTTCCCATGGCGTGTTTTTGAGTATTCGTCCCGTACCGTCACGTCCCGCCTTCGTTACAAGACGTCGTGGGAACGCGGCTTTATGGTTACCCTACAGCACGAGAAATTCATTATTCGTAATAATTCATAGAGCAGGTAGAATGGTGTGGTTTAGCGGCAATCTTGTAGAACGCAGAAAGCAGCTACAGGCCCAAGATGCATATCGCATTCCAAGTCGTCCCTCCTTGCCAAAAGAGTTTAGCAAATGGATACGATAAATGCACATATCATTACTAAGCACAGGTAGAACCATACTAAAACCGTCAGCTGCTCTTGAATCAGATTCGTTTGGCGGAATGCTGCATGCGACGATTAAATAGGATGTGCTAGTAATTTATTAGCGACCAATTATACGAGTAGGATCTGAAACTATCTAGATACATACAAGACGAATTCGTCCCGTTTGCCGCTTATATACACCCACACCAGGCAACAGAAAATACATTTAACTAGACTACTGGACAGGCAGTTACGCGTTCAAGAACAGAATGGTTATAAGATGGCTGAAACTTAGTTTCCATACCACTACGTTCTCGGTAATTCTCGAAAATTGAAGTAGCCCATCCTTTTTAAACACCGGGCCCTCGGGTGCTTTTCATTTGCTGATCGCAGATTTGAAATGCAGGGGACTATTTTCTGATCTCACCTTAGCAAATTCCTACATGCAGGAAGGGACCCTTTTCCGCCAACAAAGGATTGCTGGCACCGCAAAGTCGTGAATAACAGCATTGGCTCAACGGACTTTTTCAAACGAACTGCCTGTTCGATACTTTGAGAACTTTACGATGGTTCATCCGAGCTCCTGAATAAATATAAGTTGTCCTTATGGTTAAATGTAATGTGGACCATTACACCTGTTGGCGCAAGGAATATATATTGATCGAGACTCCATAAATTCGAGACCAGTGGTTTTAACACGAATCGCGTTCAAGGAAAAATTATCTTACATTTATCACTTCACAGTGCCACATGAAATTGGAACATATCCTATTTTACCTGTGGATCGCATCGATATACAACCAATGGAATTTGTATGAATCGCGTTCGACGAAAAATTCTTCTTAATTTCTAATAGTTTAGACGTGTCATTGAAATGAAACATACCATTTTATACCCCCAGGCCATGTGCTGTACATTTAACGAAACCCCGTCAAAATCCAACCAGTGAACCCTGGTCGAGGGAAAACTGAAGTCTCTTTGATAATTTACTGCCAGATGTCCCTCTTCGTGTGACACATTTTTTAGTATTATAACTCGAGTATTTTCACAAAATTTTGGGTAACTTATCACGCTATTGGAGAGAAATGTTTGGGTTTGTGTTTATGGCAATTTGCTGCAATTATTTTCTCTTCCTCGCAGATACCGCTGAAATGCTGCCTGTTTCCGTTTAGCCAGTAGTTTAGTCGAGTCGGTCCGTTTTGTTCTATTAAATCGGGTGAGTAGCAACCCCCGCCACGCACCACTGCCCACTAGCTCATTGGCTAAACAAGTCTGAACCTATTGTTTAAGCCGAGTTCATTAGATGCGGCAAAAATATTGTTTCGCTGGAGCGAAGAAACAATTTCAAAATTTGTTTCTAAATATGTTGAACATGAATGCTTGTAGAATATTAAGTTCCCGCACTATAAACACAAACAAAGGAAGCAATCTACAAACATGGATTTGGAAACTACAATAAACATACGATTTGGTGAGATGTAAATTGAAAATTAAAAACATCTGCTTAGTGCACAATTTTATTAATTATTTTATTACAATATCATCTAGATTATACAATAAGGTATTATTACCATTGTTATTAGAAGTACTACCTAACGCGATCAAAATCTTTTTAGAACGATCTAATCGCAGAAGTTAAAAAAAAATTAGGCACAGGTACTGAAACAGTTTACATTCCTTCAGTAAAAGGATTCAGTTTACTGGATGCATCTCTATGAAACATTACTTTAATTCCTTTAATGTTTCATAGATTCCTTCACAGACTTCTATGATGAATTAGGAAATAGCTGATTTTCCGTGTATAAATGCAAGTGTGAGTGTCCTTAAACTACATCAGGTGGCAATAAAGTAGCGAACTGCCTGTAATTTTGTAATTGCCGGAATTTAACTTCTTGAATAGGTATCTTCACGCTAGATTTGCGACTGCATTTTCATTAACACAACTTTTGGACATTGTCAAACTATTCTTAGGGATCTACTAATGCTAATTCATTCAGAAGACAATTTGAAACTCCTAGTTCATCCCTTCTATTGACCCATTTTCGTACACACCATTGTTTCTTTTTTGTTTTCTTCTCTCGCATAAACTTCTTCATCCACCTCTTCTAAAATAGCGCTTAACAGCGTCGGCCTTAGCCATTGCGAGGCCCCGGGTGGCAGATCTTTGCGAAGCCCTTGTCCTTTGTACAAAACATATTAATCGTAGGTATCAACGAAAAATGCAAACATCATAAAAATAAACTTTGAGTTTTAAAACATTATGTTAGAAGAGCTATTAAAAATAAACAAACATAAAGATGACAAATTATTAAGGATAAACTGAAGTACATTAAGGTGTTGAAAGATACGCGGGGATTTAAAATTGATGTTTGCGCCTTTTCCTGAGACTAAAATATTTAATAAAACCACAAGAATCTAACGAATGAGCTATTTCATTTTCAATTCAAAGAATAGAAAGGGCTGAAAACGAATGTTGTGTCATCGAATTCCTCAAATATGTTTTAATATTTTTTAACCATGAAAAACTTCTTTCTGCAGACGCAACTGTATTACGTGTGGCGGCAATTCTCAAGACTACTTCGATAGTGGGGTACACTTCAGCAACTCAGTTTTTTTCTGTAATTTATCTCATCACCGATATACCGCATTCGTTTTATTCATACAGTTCTTGTCCATCAATATCAGATGTTTCTCCTGCTATTATAGAATGTGACATTCAATTAATCTAATTGAGAAATTTTGGTTAGTTAGTGATTAATATATACTTTACCATCAATTAACCAACTTTACTTTATTGTTACCACTGATAGCTGAAGATAAAATAATTTTTGTAAACATAAACTTTAATCAACTCGAGTAGCTGCGCGAGGCCCCTCCAAGAGTGAGACCTTGGGCGACTGCCCTGTTCGCCACCCCCAAAGGCCGCCTCTGGCGCTTAACTTAAGCTGTATCAGTTCATTCATTTGATTGCGTTGCAGCTTGTTCATCTGGAAAAATACCACGAAACTTGTGTGCTGTACTCGACTGTAGTGCGAGCGATTTTTGAGCAGTAGCGATTAATTTAGCTACTAAAATACTCACCACTCGGCTAAATTACTAGCCTAGTGTGAAAGAGCCTTTAATGACCATGGGGACGCTAGTCCTGCCAACAATACGTTGCCTCGGAAATAGGGGAATATCTTCCACCTCTATGGAATGGCAAAAGATGGTTTGAGGATGGTGCCTTGAAATAAATGACACCTTTGGATACTAAACTACACCCTAAAGCATATCTCACTTCTGTAAAAGCTATTGTTCACAACAACAAGCGTGTGTTGAGAAAACTGCATTGGACAGTGAACTAAACGCCCATTCTTCTTAGAAAGGCCGTACTGTGAGTAGGGTAGGGTAGGGTAGGGAAGTTAAAATGCAGCACTAAAATATCGCATCGATGTAATTTAACACCAACAGCTTAGTCTTAAAGATCGTAATACTGCAATTGTAAACCACATATGCTTTATAATAATCGGTGGAATATTGAGGGAGTTAAGTGTAGTTTAAGATTTTATAATTTTCGTTTTGATCGAAGCATGGAGCTACTCGAAGAGTGCGGAGTGTCTCGGCTAACGGTCATAACATACTCCCCTGCGTCCTGGTCTGCCGGCTATAATAACACGGGGTTTAATAAGCGTGAAGTGGTGAGGGTGGAGTGGCTTTCACTGCGGCGAGCATGTAGCAGTTCTCCAGCAGGCTAGAGGAAGGCGGATCCCTCACACAGTACAAACGGCTGGCTAGCTCTATATAAAATCAATAAAACTGAGACATTAATTTATAGCGAACCCATCGATTTAAGCAAAAAAAGACATTGGAACGAACGGGAGCGTGCGAAAAATACGTTATGCGGTCAAATTTGTGGTAGTAACGATGTTTATACGTAATTTCATGGAATCAATGGCCTCCTATGAATAAAGCTCATTCTATAAGAATCATGAAGTAGCGTTGGTAATTATTTTTGTTAGACAAGTGTTCCTTTTACAGATGAAGCTTAGTAATAAAATTTTAAAATATAGTTGAGTACTGAATTTTTTAAATAACTGCTACCAATGTTAATTCGTTTTACAGATGGTTAGAGTGTAATAATAATAGGTTCTAATCAATTGCATTTATTAAATGTTTACACCCTAAAATAATTTTTAATAACTACTAGTAATATTATGAGACAGTTAGAGCTCTTATAATAATGTGAACCGTATTTGATTACGAGTCTAATATTTTAGACTGCTAACTTATTTGATGGTTAACAAAAATGTTTTAATAGATATATTATCCTGTAAGTGTGGTTGCGGTCCCTAGAAGGGGTGTTGCAAAGTCTGATTATTAAATCCTTCTGTTACCCTAGCCGCTGTGTAACGTAGATTAGTGATACCTGTCGACACCAGTAGTAGCAATACTAGATCAGGTTACGGGGGGGGGGGGCGTTGGAGGTGGAAGGAAGGGCGAAAGGGGGTGGGAGGGGACATTGAACGTCCAGCACTATGGGGGGTGTGGGGGGTGGTAGGGGTGGGAATGATTGACAGATTTTCCCACGGCTGGGCCCGCAAATTGGACCTCCCCCTACTCACAAATTTTTAATCTTTACTGACTACTTTAACAACTGCTAAAACGAACTAATTCAAGGTCCCCAGAAATATTAGAAAATTTGTTAGCAAATCATCTCTCGAATAACTAACCACGGATTTAAATGTTCAATAGGTATACATAAACTATACAGTTATGCTACAACTTCATTCAGTTTCAAAAAATTAATCTATGTAACTGACTATAATGATGGTTCGAAATAACTAAAAGCTTGTTTGACATTGAAATAGTCAGTAAAAAACGATAAAATAAAATAATAAGGGGGATTAATTATGGGTTATTAAATTTTAATTATTCTAAGATGGGGTAGCTTCGATTTTTACATTGAAAGGTATAATTTTCATGTATAACAATTTAACATTTATTGATCCTTGTCATATGAAACATCATGAATCAAAATTAACACACGAAATATTCTTAACGTTAATCAAACGATGCTTCGGGAAAAAAAGTTGGGCGCCACTCAGCCAAGCCAAATTTACTATCATAAAAACAAAGGGCGAAGCCACTGAGAATAATTCTTATCTGCGCAGGGTGACCTGCCAGAGCGTGTTCAGTTCCATCGAAATGAAGCAATGCAAAGGAAACATTATATTTGTATTTAACCGTTCGATGTGGCAATCACTTCACTGCTGCTTGCGTGGCGACCAGTATCACAACTGGTCCACAATGCCACTACAGAAAGGTCAGGTCGATGCACTATTAATGTGCTACGTGGAGATATAGACGTATTGTGCGCGTCGGGTACACAAACAAAACACTCCAACTTTCAACACTTTACGTCGATACGGCGACCACTGTATGTGTCGGCAACACAGACAAGAAACTCCAAGCACTCTGGAGTTGTGGCCAACACACTCACTACTTCTACCAGTACTGTTAAGGCGCCAATGCGCTGGCAACTCGGCCTCAACCGGCAGCTGTTCCAGCAACCACCTGACTGACTCGTCGACTTGCTCTCCAGGTCCCGCCGAAACCAGAAAACAGAGGAAAAAAATTTCATTGGCAAAAGCTATTTATAACCATGTCCTTATTTGGGCATTTAAACTCCCACGCGGTTCATGTCCTCCAATCTTTTCTATAGACGCCAAACTTGGCGTCTATCGCCCCCTCCACACTTTGTAAAGTCGCTAACCCTACTCAGAACAAATGGCGACCACAGCCTACATCCCGCTTTTAACTTCTTTACGTAGGCGAGCCAGATGAATTAGGAACGTCCTGTCTATTGTGTGAAACTTCTTTTGACCACTGTCGAAATTATTTGCGGTTGGTTTCACATGAATATGCGGGGCGAGCCGGAATCTTTCCGTCTATCGGCCCAAGATTTTGTAATGGGTCGGTATTTTGCTCACTACAATATGGTTGAGCACTTGTACTTTCATTTGGTGTAGCCTTCACCATCACTATGAATAGCTGCGTCGTCGGAGACTAATATATTATAATGGTGTTGCAGGTGCCATATCGCAGCTGACGGCGGCGAGCTACTGGTCACTGCAGAGAGCCCAGGGACAGCCACGACAAGCCCGCCGTCACCGCAGGCTCAACACAGACCTGCTGGACGCTGCCAGCACGGAGACTACAACCACGCCCTCAAGTATGCGCATGTACACATAGAAATAAGCTCATTGAATGGTTTAATGGAATCTTAATGTGATGAAACATTGCAATAACTGCAATACTTATTACCAAGCGTGGTGGGTGAGCGGAAACGCTTTGGCATCGCATTCGGCAGGACTCGGTTCGAATCCCCATCTGAGCATCCAGATTAGGGTTTCCCATGGTTTCCCAAATCACTCCAGGCGAATGCCGGGATGATTCCCTCAAAATACCATGGCCGAATATCTTTCCCTTCCTAGTCCCCGGTCCTTTTCCGCCTCTAATGACCTCGACGTCGACGAGGCGTAAAGCCATAAGCAACAAAAAATACAATCCTTATCCCAATTTCGGTGCTTATAACTTTTAGTTCGTTGTTGCTTAAATTTTTTAAGCAATATAAAATAAGACTGAAGTCTCTTTGGACCCTACAGTAAGAGCACTCTCGGTAATTTACAACAGTAAAAGCCTCAATTTTCCAGAAACAACAATATTTACAGTGAATGATCAAATATTAGCTGCTTAGCTACGCAAAACCACAAGTTATAATGATAAACACGCAATTTCATTGTTATTTACCACAGCTGCATATAATTTTCAAATACCAGTGAACCATGTCAGTGATGATTGCCATATTTATACAGATTTTTCAAGGACTCTTACACCATATTAATGGCGGTGTATTAAAAACAGATTTGTTTCTTAAAAACTTTTATTTCTGTCATTTATTTAAAGAAAAAAATTAATTTTGGAGTAAACTGTGCAGAAGAAATTTGGTTTTGATTTGAAATTGTAATAATTTTACATCTATTTCAACTAACTACAACGAAGTATGAAAGCTCATACAAAAATTGAAGCTATGACAGATTTACTTTTGTTCTCTGTGATTGTTATGCAGTGTTTGATGTTAAAGACTAAATGGTCGCTATGCGCCTCGGAAGTGCGATGCCTCAGATGCTGCATTGCTGACACAGAGTACAAGACGGTATATGATTGTTGGTGGTTTAATTAATCTGATAAATAAGCTGTCCACGAAATAGTTCAGTTTAAATCTGCGTTTATTTTCAAAAAACACGTCGTCAACTATACTGTTTACATGAATACACACAATCCAGAGATCGCATACAACACTGCTTCCACAGACAATACAGTGTTTGGCCGTCGGTGAAAACTTTGCCGAAAAACTAACTAACTAATTGTCTTGGATGATCGCTTTATATAAACTCCACCGAAATTTCTAGAACACTTCAAAAGCTTCCTCCAGATAATTCTCAAACATTAACAATACTTAAACAATTGTAACATATTAAAAACAATCAGAATTAATACATAATCATTTAAAATCAATACAAAATAGTCAGAAATAGAAATTAAAGATACTTAAACACAAAATTATTCACAGAAATCATGTTAAACTGTAGCAAATTGTTCTTTAGACATCGTAACTTGGATTAATACTTGGAATTATGAACATTTAAGCAATTCTCTTGCACAATTCGGTTCTTAAACATATTAAATGGCCTTTAAATAATTTCTTTTCATAAATCAAAGTCTATATACATTGATTTACAGGAAATTGTAAAACAAACCTACCAGATCATATTCAACCAAACTTTAGCTTACCACAATTGCTTCATAAAATACAATTCCATTTAATTTTAGGTTTGAGGGCTGTTACAACGGTCTTCACTGGTTTGCGAATGGATAGACCCTAGTTCCCGAGGTTGTAATATCGTCATTGGTTACGCAGTCTGAAAACTTGTCGAGGATGATAATTTAAAGACGTTTCGGGTCTCGAGAAATAAACAAATTTTCCTGCATTTGCTAACTCGGATCTATTTTAGAGCGTCCCCCCAAACAAATGATACTGTAATTTGGGATGGAACTCAGGCTTCAGAGATGTAGGTGCACTAGAAACTGTTTTATAATATTGGTGTAGTCGGTGAGTTAACATTGCAAACACCACGATTTTACGATTTGTTCTTGTATGAGTTTGATATCGATACATCATGCATCAACAGATGGAGGACAACTTTTTTCAAGCACATTCTAAAAATTACGACAATTTCAGCCATATTTCTGTTGCGAAATATAACCTCCGGAGGTTGAAGGGAGACTCCTTGGCGTAGGCGGAGTTGAGCCAAAATATGAAATTATCGAATTGCATTGTTGGCAGGAAGATCCTGAAGGATTGTTCGACCGCCAGATGACAGGGTTTTCGATTCGCCACGCAATGCGTCCCTTGTATTGGCCTAATAACCTTACCCAGTAATACCTCAGAGTATAGAAGACCTACAGCTTAACATGGAATCCGAACCAAGGAAGCTTTTTGGCGTACTTCAAATTTCACCTCAAGCTATGCCAGAGGTGAAAGTCGGGTTAAGGGATTTGAAAATCCCCGCCGAAATCGGGATTCGAACCAAGAAACTCTCGATCTCCGGCCAGATGCCTTAACCACTGAACCTCCAGACCACTCTCTGGTTGAGTATATTGTACAGAGACAGGAACGCATAATTTTATACTTAAGCCTGTTGATTTTGGGGAGTGAATTATTCGAAGGTCAAATCAAATTCAGCTGTAAAGCAGAAGAGGCCTTACCAGATGGATGTATAGGAGAAACACAATCGTGGGTTCATTCCACCACCACATGATGATATAACACCATGAGATTGTTTACATTTGTTACTGACTTTTTGGTATGAACAGATCATTTCAGCCTGTCAGGACTAGCTGTGTGAAGAGCTTTAATTTGAAGCGCAATTTAACAGGTGTATAAATTCATTCTAATATTCTCAAGCGTGAAGGATTTTATGCTAGGGCTACAATATAAACTGCTGTTTATGCGTAGAGAGATCCATTCCGCGAGTAAAACTTTGGTGTTATAGTCTTAATGGAGCAAAACCGAGTCTCCTTTGACATCATTTCACACGTGATATTTTGCATATGGTTTTTCGCCTCGTCTAGGTCATTAGAAGCGGGAGAGGAGGAAGGGAAATGAACAGGAAGGAATTATGACATTTCCTTTCATGGAACCATCGCGGCTTCGGAAAACCATCGAAAACCAGAATTTGGATGGCCGGACAGGGATTTGAACCCACGTTCTCCCGAATGCCAGGCCCAAGCATTGCCGATCATCCACCCGGCTCGTTGGGATTCTGATTTGGTATATATGCACAGCGACTTTCCCATCATTCCAGATAACAAAGAGATTTGCACAGTCGCACCTCAAATCATTGGAATTTCAATATTTTTCACTTTGCTGAGGAAGATCGGCAGTGCGTGTTGTCGTGGCCATGTTTTCAATTCTAATATATACGTCATATATATATTTTTTTAAACACCGATGTATTCACTAAAATGTGGGTCAGTGTGTTTATGGTCCACATTTACTGTGTTAAATCCCACTTTAAATTCGATATAGCAGGAGGCAATCTTCGAACTAATTTTGGAGCTGAGAGTTTACTGTATCTTCGAGAGCATGATTTGACTGTACGATTTTGTTGCCTCGGTATTGAGAGTGACTTTATGTATAGGCACTTCTCCTGCTGCCTTCATTTCTGTGATGTTTATTTCCTTTGACCATATAGCATTTAATTCCAACAACAGACGAGAAGCAAGTTGGTTAGCACGCGCTAGGCGTTATTTGGGCTGCACGTTTGCCATGCGGTATTGCCTGATTGAGTTCTTCATTATTGATAAGTTTGACCAGTGTTCAGTGCTGGTATTAGCTTTGGGTTACACTGTGTACTTTACCAATGCAAGCCGTAATTACAGGTTTAGGGTTAGTTACGACGGAGTTGGTACTCGCAATTCTAAATTGTATTACTTAGAAACGCAAGGGTCAAAAAATGCTCCATGGAGCTTATTTTACTGTTTTCTTTTTCTTTTCCTTGGTGCCTCTTTTGCTAGCGAGATTTCTCTCATTCACGGAAGGTATGGCGTAACACTTTTACTATCAACCTATGTTTTTGTTGAATACATTTTATGCATAACTGACAAGTTTAACAAAGGAACGTAGGCGGCGCTCTCTGTTTGTGAATCGTATAATCTGTGTTATGAGTGTTAAGCGTTAATTTGTTTGAGAGATTTCTGGTTTTTGAGATGGTTCCATTTGCCTAACTAATTATGGAAAATCACGTATGATTTAGACAGTGCTCAAAACCAACTCGCATTATTTAGGACTGCTTGCTGTCGGATCAGGTGACAATCATCCCAGTTTTGAAATCCCGTTCGATCTTCTGATATTAGTTTTCTGACTGCCTGTCGTTTAAATGGTCGTGCCATCTGCGAAGAGTCTAACCCTGTTGAGATGATACATAAAATAAACAGAGTCTGGTTCCCACGACAGCTGCCTGTGGCACCCTAGAATTGATGGAAGTTTGACATGTATTTCAGCGTACTAGGAACGTCCATACCAAACTTATTGGAACCATCGAGAAAGCCCATCCAATACACTGTTCTCACATAGAAGTCATACTATCATTGCTGACAGATATTGAACATGTGGTGTTTTAAAATTGTTGGTTATCTACCAAAGTTCCCTGCTGTCTCGTAGGATGCCAATTATTAAACTGTGAGAGAAGTTCATATGGACCAGAAAGAATTAAAAAAGATTTTGAGGTCACAGAAGACCAACTACCACACCTCAAAATGTAAATGTAAGTTGCGATATGAATCCAATCCTATTACACCAATGTAAACTATAAGATAATTCATAACTAGTATGTTAAATATAAGTCATATTATGAATCATATAGATAGAATAATTTCGTTATATGTAAACAAAATTTTTTTTTCAAATTATAACTAATCGCATATTACAGAAACATTGTACGCTGAGGATACCTCGACGAGAGGCGAAACGCGTCCGAATAATAAAGAATATCAGACAACAGTTGTATTGGCGTTTATACTAAATAATAATTACTTAAAAAAGATATTACCACGGGGATCGGTTTTGGGACAACTTCTATTGTAAATGCTCACGAGACATAGTCGTTGTTTCTTCTAACTGTATAGCATTATTCTGCTGCATTATAACGACGTGTACCTTCATAATGATGCATTCCAACAAAACATAACGTATCTAATGATTATTTTAAGCTACTGACTGAGAGATAGTAGTTTGGAGATGCCCACTTGAAAATAGACCGAGTAAAAATTCATTTGCTAATGCATACATAAACGCAACGAATTGCATCTCTCAATATTAATGATCCTTGTCGAAATTACAATTAAATGCTTATTCACCAAAAATCAGCTACCATATTACGATCATGTCGCCTTGGGTCGGAGGTTATCCTCTCTTCCTTCCGGCGGCTGGCTGAAAGGGTGAACTCTGTGGCCAGTGGCCGCAAGATATCGGCAGAGCTAACCATCTGTAGCATTGTAGACAGAGTTGATTGTGGACCTCTGGTTCAGAGCCGTATTGAGGGGCTGAACCAGAGACTACGACGTTTCTGTGATGATATTGGCTGCAGATTCCTCGATCTTCGCCATAGGGTCGAGTCATGTAGGGTTCCCCTTAATAGGTCAGGTGTGCACTATACACGTGAATCGGCTACACGGGTGGCAGGGGCCGTGTGGAATGCACTGGGTGGTTTTTTAGGCTGAGGGAGGAAGACCCGAAACACGAAATACAGTTACGGGCAACCCAGTCAGATGTAACACCGGAATGTAGGAGGAGCGTAAAAGAATCTCGACAGTTAAAAGTTCTCGTAATTAACTGTAGAAGCGTTTGTAACAAACAACCGGAACTTGATAGCATTATTTGTAGCACAGAGGCGGATATCGTTATGGGTACAGAAAGTTGGCTAAAACCAGAAATACGTTCCGCCGAAATTTTTAAAGATAGCATGAATGTTTTTCGTAAAGACAGTTTACATTCTCATGGAGGTGGGGTATTTATAGCTGTGAGTAAATCTCTCCCATGTAATGAAATAGAAGTCGATACGATCTGTGAAATCATATGGATTAAACTCAAAGTTTCTGGGTCAAAACTCATCATAGGCGCCTTCTACCGTCCACCCGATCCCGACATAGCTATCGCCGAGGAGTTAAGAAATAATGTAAACAGTATATCTAGCCGTTTTCAGGATCATGCTATGATTCTAGGAGGCGACTTCAATCTGCCTTATATTGACTGGCGTAATTACGTTCACATTACAGGTAGCAGGGATAAGGCAGCTTCTGAAGTAATTCTCGAATTTTTCTCAAATAATCATCTCGAGCAGCTAGTTAATGAACCTACGCGGTGTCATAACGGTAGCGAAAATATTTTAGATCTGCTGGTTACTAACAGGCCAGAATTATTCACCGAAATTTCAACGACCACAGGTATAAGCGATCACAAAGCGGTAATTGCAACTATCAGACTAATGACCAAGCGAAAAAGGAGAAAACGGCGGATTGTATACAAATTCAGTAATGCCTCTAAATAGTGTTTTAGAACCTACCTGAGGAATAATTACCATAACTTCAAGTCAAAAAATAACACCGTTGAAGAGATGTGGCATCGATTTATACAAATAGTCAGGGAAGGTATGGATATACATATACCGAAGCGGATAATAAATGGGGAGGATGATCCACCGTGGTACACATGCGAAGTCAAAAGATTACTCAAAAAACAAAGGAGGATACACGCACGCTCAAGAAGGAAGGGGTGTCGCAGTGATTTAGAAACCTTAGCTGAGTTAAGAGGACGTATTAAGAATGTAATGCGTGAGGCCTTCAACGATTTTCATTCCAACTCTCTCTCTAAGAGTCTCACAGAAAACCCAAAGAAATTCTGGTCGTATGTACGAAAAGTCAATTGTACCAATAGCAATAAACCAGCACTAATTCGTGAAAGTTCAGAGGTTAATGATGCCGCGATAAAGCTAACGTACTAAATACTGTATTCAAAAATTCATTTACTGATGAAAATAAGGATAGTGTTCCCGTTTTCCCACGCCGTGTCCAGTTGGTGATGGAATCATTACGGATAGATACTGCAGGTATCATAAAGCAATTAGAGCTCCTGAGGTGGGGGAAAGCACCGGGCGCAGATGGAATTCCAGTAAGAATATTTTCAGAATATGCGGCGGAAATCGGCCTATTTCTGTCTGATATATTCAGTAAATCATTAGAAGAGCGAAAAGTACCTTCAGACTGGAAAATCGCGCAAGTAACTCCAATTTTCAAGAAAGGTGATCGAAGTGATCCTGGAAACTATCGTCCAATATCTATAACATCTGTTTGTAGTAGAGTTATGGAGCATATTGTATCGTCGAACATTCTGAAATTTCTAGACGATAATAATTTGCTTACAGCAAATCAACACGGATTTCGGAAGAAAAGATCATGTGAAACACAGCTGGCCCTATTTACACACGACGTAATGAAAGTTATTGATGCAGGTTCACAAGTAGATGCCATTTTTTTAGATTTTCAGAAAGCCTGTGACTCTGTGCCACACAACCGCCTTTTAGCGAAGCTACGAGCGTACGGTATATCGGATCAGCTTTGTGAATGGATAAAGGATTTTCTAACTGGTCGGTCGCAGTATGTCGTCGTTGAAGGAGAAAGTTCTTCTAGTCTAGATGTTACATCGGGGGTACCTCTAGGAAGTGTAATAGGACCACTTCTTTTTTTAATTTTTATAAACGATCTCGGAGACAAAGTGAAATGCCTTTTTAGATTGTTTGCTGATGATGCGGTTATTTATAGGGAAGTAAGGAATTTGGCCGATTGCTTAGAAATTCAGCGTGATCTCGATATTATTTTGGCATGGTGCGCTGAGTGGCAACTTACGCTAAATTGTAAAAAGTGCAAGACAATGAGCATAACTAACAAAAAGAATCCAATTGTTCAGAAATACGAGTTAAACAATTCAGTTATTGATATGGTCGATTCTATGAAATATTTGGGAGTAACAGTACAAAGGAACATGAAATGGGACTTACACATTAATTCGTTAGTAGGTAGAGCTAATTCTAGGCTGCGATTCATAGGGCGAATCTTGAAAAATTGTAATGAACAAACAAAGGAGATAGCGTCTACATTTGGACTATTGTTGTGCCATTTGGGATCCGTTTCGTAAGGGGTTGATCGAAAGTATAGAGAAAGTACAGAGAAGAGCCGCTCGATTCGTGACCGCTTGCTACAGTCCTTATGAAAGCGTCACAGAACTGATTAGTAGACTAGGCTGGGAGTCTCTGGTAGATAGACGACGCACGTTTCGTTTAAACTTATTGGTAAACATGCGTACTCCCACTTTCACTCACGAGTGTAGTGAAATACTTCGTCCACCAACCTATTTGAGCCGGAATGACAGGATAGATAAGATTAGAGAAATAAGGTGCCGCAATGATTCTTATATGAATTCTTTCTTCCCTCGTACCATTAGGGATTGGAATGCACAACAAAGAGATTAGCTTTGGTGCTGAGCACCCTCTGCCACCCACAATTTTGTGAATAGCAGAGTATATATGTAGATGTAGATGTAGATCATGTGAAAATCATTTTACAGAAATGTCACTAGTCCACCGGTATAATATGAAATTCTTGACAGATTGTGGTGGGATTTAGGCTACACTACAGCAACCTCACACACGTTTACTATTAGAGTTTATGATACCGTAAAGCTTTCAATATTATACTAGATAAAATTAAGCAAGCACAGAAATACATACTTTCGATTTGTGCTGCGGCAGTGTGATGACCTCCACGAACGCTACCCTCGTGGGGCCTAACGAAGCCTGAAGCAATTTGCGCCGTTATTACACACGAGCCAATTTCCTGATACGACAGGCTCAGTTAGCTGACAACGAGGTGTTACAGCTGATGGAGAGAGCGCTTCACACAGAATCTATGGAAGAGCAAGTAGAGTCAACCACTAGCAGAAGATCTGCAAAAATACAAGTTTAATACTTTCGTAGCTAAATTGTGTGTACGATCTCCATTGTTTGGCACTCCATAGTCTACGTTCAAGCGGCGTTCAGTGGAAATATGTAAAACCTGTGAAAAATTATATTCTTTATGAAACTTCAAACGTATGATCTATGTACTGAAAACTGTTGTAGCAATGTAGATGTTGAAAGTATTGTTTTGGAAGTTATAATTGGGAGAAGAGTATTAATTAGTCATCATAATTCTTATGGTGAATTATCTTTTTGTATTGGCTTTCAGTTATAAAACTATACAGCCAGCACATATAACGTATTTTACAGTAATATACAATATTAGACGCCTATAATCTATGCCTGTAAAAAGCCAGTCTTGGTCACGATGTTCTGTCACGCTACGACGTCACACTTCTCACCTCTGCTTAGAACGACCAGAGATGTTGCTGTAGGCTGTGCGCGTTATTTAATAACAGTTCTGTCTAGCTAAGCATCTGCGAATAAATGAAGTGTCATAAAAATGAAAGAAAAGTATATACTTAATTTAAATCGACGTATTAAATATTACATGCTTTGTCCATTGATATGTAAGATAAAATCTTTAATTTTCGATTAGCAATGTTAGCGTCACTTTTGATTAGATTGTTGTTTAGCCTCGGCCAGAATTACAACTAGAATTTGACGTTACAGCAGAGGGCATTTTTATAAGTTAAATTGTTTTCATGAGAGTCCTATTACTGAAATTATTACTTCGTTCGATCGAAAGTAGTTCCACACTTATAGCGATGTTTGCAGTATAGACTACAATTAAAACTAATATTACGTGGCATAACGTCAGTTGTTAAGATGTATTTTTATTTTCCTTTGCATTCACTGATGCCATGTTACTGATGTTGTTATTTCAGCCACATGTAAGTGTGTCAGCCATTCAAACGTTATAATATCTGTCTGAATCACGGTTAACAAAAAAGAAAATTGTAAGAACCCGTGAATATTTCCGATCAAGTTTACGTCGGAAGTTTACATCGCTCCATTATTTCTACTAATATGCCATACAGTGAACGTATTAATTCGCGTATGATTGAAACATATAGACTGACTAAATGTGGTAATTTTAGCGGAGTTTGTGGTTATGTTGAAATTCAACCTGGACCAGGTTGTAACCGAAACATTTTACTACAGCGTAAGCACGAAGAATTACGTTGAGATTTATTTTATAACAATTCTTTTTAGTTAAGCAACTAAGAAGACATGACTTGCCAGAACATTGCATACAACACTATAAATGGCATTTCCAGAATTATAATTTACAAAATACGTAGAGTAGATCCAAATGAAAATAAGTGTAACATTGGAGGCACCATAAAACGTAAATGAAAAAATACAATTATATTGTAAAATAGTATAACATTATATTAATACTATTATTTAAAATTCAGAATTAATAACGCACCATATAACGTATCCTGTTTGATGTACGAATATTATGTACGTCATGTTAAATCTTTATATATAAAGATGAATGTTTGCTTGTTGGTTTGTTTGTTCTTCATACAAATCCACAGTTTTCATCCGATCTCGATGAAACTTTGCACACTTATCCTTTGAAACAAGGAGAAAAATACTGTCTACATTTGGTTGAAAAATTATCTGTATAAATAACACATGTTGTCTCATAACTTCGAAATACGGCGATAGATGTGGACGTCTCTAGACCGTGTTTCCGTGTAGTGAACTGGCAGCTCAGTAGCTAAAGAGCTTGCTTACGAAAGTCGTGGTATCCGGTTCAAATCTCCGTGGAGGCTAAGATTTTAAAAAATTGTTTTTCATCGTAAGAGTCAGGCCTGGGCAGTAGGTTATTCGGATTGAATGTTAAACTGTAGATATTAGAAAGTTAGGGGTGCAATGCGAGGCAAATCGTAGGTAGTCTTGCAATTTTGTAGGTGTACACTTTTTTACGTTATAATGATCCCTCAGGTGTTGTTCGCAGTCAGTGTGTGAGTGAGAATCACAGTAATACTAATATAAATACGGAAGTAAGTCTCTGTCTTTTTGTTACGTTTTGACGACTAATTGGCTATATCGTTGTGATGGAATTTTGTAAGGAAAGCTGTATGAAGGGCACAGGATATTTTTTCCAGTATGATTAACAATTGTAGTCACAAAATTTTGAGATCTTATCGAATAGTGACAGAAATATGTTGGAAATTGATTCTCTTCAAGAGGCAGGTTCGACGGTAGATTGATATAGTGATAGCTTTCCTGTCATATTATGCCGACTCGATATTGTTTGGGACCAATCCTTCGTTACCTACAACTTTCTATATTTAATTCTGGCAAAAAAATTCTTAATCCACGCGTACGAAGTCGCTGGTACGAGGCTAGTATTCCATAAGAAGCTTATCTGGATGCAGGCTTTGACAATATGCAGCAATTGGCATGACAGGCACAATGGATGTGATAGAGTGAAGGAAACGATGTGAATCTGAGTGTGATGAATTATCTGCTATTTAATAAATGCTGATTTTTACCTCAGCAGACGTATACAAAGATTTGGTAGTCACACTACCCTCTATCCATTCATTGATAACTCTTTCGAAAGCCATTCATTGCAACGTCTCTGCAGTTATTGAAGAACCACGTAACAATGGTGGACAGGTTATAAAGTGTATTAGGGATTACATTCGGATCTCAAGAATCGAAATGGTGGCCTATGTACATTGGTGTTTGTGTTATTCTACACAGTAATCTCTACTGAATGTTGTAAATCACTTGAAAGTTACAAGAAGCGTGATGTACTGTAGGTTCTACTTGGAGTATAGAATACTGGTTGGAGTCACTCGAGTGGTGCTTTGCACACAACGAAATAAATAAATGCCAGCTAATGTGGACGAAATTCAAAGTGAATATGATACTTTGGCCATGTTTTAATCTGAATTCAGAAAGCGGTATAATGGCATTATGATAAGTATAACAACGAGAATATTTTATCCACGTACAGGCAACATAATGGATTTAGATTCTTGGCCACGTTAAAACATCTGTAAGTGCAGTTATTTCCTGTCTACGATACAGTCAGAATAAATAAAATCGAGGTAGTAACACTACGGTTTAACATTTGTTTATGTTTACATTTTATTCTTCACTTGTTTCGGACATTAATAGAAGAACAACTGAGTTCCACTTCTCCCCGTGATTGTCCTGTCTCCGAATTATACCAGTTGCTAGAGACACAAAGTTTAAAACAAATTAATAAAAGAAATTTAAATTATAAAGTTATTAATTTTTTGTTTTATAAATAGCACACGAGACAAACCTGTTTTAAGAATAAGATAGCCTCCGATTTAACCGATTTAAAAGTAGTTAAAGTAATCAAAGTAAAAAGATTCGTGGAGAAAACCGACTAGCCCCTGCTTCGTATAAACCCGTGTAGCTATTGCTATTCTACAATTTAGGACATATTTTCGGTTCCTGTAGTCACATTTTTAGTAAGATCGAATTTTTAAATAAGATACTTCATACATTCATGAAAGATAAGAGGTCCCTCCTACGATTGTGGCTGAATCCAACTCATAACTAAGTGATCAAGAATCCCTACTGATTAAAACTTCTGACGGAACTTATAGCTAAACGACCTCGAAAACTTGAAGCCAAAACTTCTTGGCTAAGTCTTTTCATTGATTTAGTCTAGCACGACATTTCAAATTAGCTAATCGCGGTTGACGGGTGACAGCGTATTCCTCTACCAAACATTATTCCAGTTTTTTTCTCCTTCACAATCCAAAATACAGCCGCCAAACATACTTAAGGGGTCCGGAATGCCAATCTTAAATCCCTGCTTTTCTCCTATCCCCTTTGGTTTGGCGGCTCGTGTGATGTAGAACGGAGACATAATTCAAAGTGTACACCACATTCCAATCTGTTTTCTCCAACAGCGAATAGAAAATGGTGAAGAAGAAGACTTAAAAAATTAAAATTTTAATTACGGAATTACGTCACTGATGGTAAAGCTATCAGAATGCACAAAAAATTGCATTATCGTCATGGTTTGCCACTTTATACTACCAGTTCTGCTTGAAAAATTGTAAGCTCTTAGCACAAAGTTAACGTTGCTGTTTGATTATTATTTTTATATATATATTATTATATTGATTTGCTTGCAGTCAGTCACCTATGGTTTCATAAGGAATAATTTATTCCTTCAGTCTCATTTGAATATCGATATCATTTATCGTGCTGGGCTGCATATAAAACAGTGTTTTACTGCTAACACGATGTACAAAAGCAGACTACGCTTTTACATTTCACGTCTGTCAGTACAAATTACACAAATATGCATAGGAAATATCTGACCCATTTAACTTTCGAATAAATTAAGAAAAATATTACATTTACCGCAGGTACCAGCAATTGTAACAACGCAAGTGTTTTTTTTAAAATAAATTGTACTAGTTATCAATACACTAAAATACCCAACTCATCCTTTTTAGAATAATGCGTCAGATTTTTATTTCTTCCTTTTTTTATTTTGCGTGTCGTTTTCGTAATGTTTGAATTTTGAGCAAAAATGATAATTTTCAGGGTCCTTTGAAGTATTTAAATAATAGTAAAATTCGTTAATTACTTATCGAACAAAATGGGTTATTAAAGAAAATTATAATACTTGCCAAACCCTTAGCTGTCAAAGGATGTGAGATATCTACTATTTAGCTACCGTTATAAGATTTCAGAAGGTGCTTTTCATCTAACTGCGGTATGGAATAAATTGATCCTGTATTTAAATGATTGATGTGCCGTGTTGCTAATGAGTTACTGAACCACCTAATGGATCCTGCGAGGAATATTCTACTTTCCTGAAGATTACTTTCCTCCTATAATATCCTCAATAGCAATAATGTGTAACAATCATATAAACAGCTTATAAGATCAAGTTTAGCGTAAGTGTTACTACTATGTCTAGGTATGCTTATATAATAATTTCTTTAAGCTCATAAGTCACCAAACATTGGTCAGTCCAATCTTCAGAGCCAAAATTCAAGACGAGCAGTCAAATGATGATAAACATAAATAATGATGTGTGTGGTTACATGTATGAACACAAGCTGGCTGAGTGTGGCATGTGTGGAAGATAAGCTGCAACGCAAAATTGAATCAGCTTTAGTTCTTGCGTGCAACCCAGGAATCTCGCTTGCTCCGCAAGTTTGCTGTTGAAGACTTACTTACTGCAGGCGAACTTGGAAAGTATTTGATAACATGATTGGGGTATCCACACAACTTAATCTCGGCAAATGATAGTATCCAGGAATAATTACCAGCCAATGAAATTTGTTAAATTATCTCACTTTCTGAAAGAAAGGAACATATGGTGAAATTTCGGAATTTATTTATCACTTAGCATATGAACTATGTAATAACGAGATATCATAATGAAAACTAAACAGTAAGGTTTTAAGTGATAATTAGAGGTAGTAACATTTTATCGCAGAAATTTGGACACAAAAGACTAAACTGGTATGAAGCCTGCTGCTTAGAGTGCAAGTGGCTATCGACATGAATTTAGTTACAAAAATGCCTATTAAGTAGCGTAAATGGGACCGTTTGTTACACCACGTTATATTTTCCAAATTTCCTTGATGAATGAAAACAGTTCCCCAATTTTTTTCGAATCAGATTTCGCGACTTGCAGCAGTTTTTGTTGAATTAAAATAGTTTAGCAATTAAAGTGTTAATCATACATACAATTCAAATCCTTTTTTTTTGCGATATGCGGGTCGTAAACGACGAAGTCATTCGAACAGGGAGAGAATTGGTGCTAAGGAATGGGAATGAAATCGCTCAGTGTACTGAGTACATCGCAAGTATCCCTTTATATCGTATCTCCAAATACAATGGCTTCAGACATGTCGAATAATAAATTACAATATATTAATCAAATTAGCTACTAATACTTCTGCACTGACAGACCTATCTTTGTATTTGTTTGGTCAATAAATGATACTGTAACCGAGAACAGACAATATATGTCCTTTTTTGGCCACAGGAATTCCACCATGTCTCAGTTCAGATTTCCTGTAAAATCACGTTGGATCTACACATAATCTCCAATGCCACATTAATAGGTATATGTTTGCTTGAAATAATAACTCCGGCGAACCAATTTTCACGATATTCATTTTCCCGTGTTACTCTACATTAACATTATTTACAAGACATCTTCTCGATCCAAAGATATTAAACGTCGACTCCAGCGATTTAACAACCAACTGACAACCCAACTTTCAACTGTCAACTAACTCCTCGTCACTGCCGCTTCTTCATATACATGCTACAAAAAATTTCATAATAACACAGAAAAAGGAGCCCGATGTTTCTCGAACGGCTACAATGCAGTTAACAATCAAAAGCACATTAAAACAATCAAAATTAATACAAAATCATTCACAGTCATTAGAAAAAACCTTGAAATGAAAGTTAAAAGATATTTACAAGCATTTAAAACAAAAATTACCAACATAAACCAGTCCAAACCGTCGCAAATCATCTTCCAAACATCGTAACTTACATCAACATTTACAATAACAAACTTTTAATCAATGTTTCATTCATAATACTGTGCTTGAGAATATTAATAGCATTTACATAGTTTCTCTCCATAAAACAATATTCATTTACACAAATCACAGTTAACTGCACGAAAATGATAGAAAACCATCATTAATTAACTCCCAGCTTACTATACATAATTCTTCAAACACTATTTCATACAAGGGATGGGTCTGGGGGCTGTTATAACATGTAAGGATACTCTTTGAGCCTAATGTTTATATTCTTGATCTGATGCATTCTATGAATTAATGGTATTCACTATGACTTTTGCGAAATTCAATTGTAAAAATTAATGTTTATTGTTATTCTCTTTATTTGTCTTAGGAACGTATAATTGTTTTTACTATGATTATGACTCCTATTGTATGTATGTGTATTAACCATGACATGTTTCACATCCCAGAGATCCTTCCTCAGCAGGGATGAAACAAGGTTGATAAACAAATAAACTTGTTTTAGCATTAAGATCTCGAATTATGGCCAACTTCATATCCGCTCTGGTCTACATACACAGAATTGTAAGTTTTTAATTTTTAAAAGCCAACACCCTGCTTTTCTGATAATCTTCATTCCAAGCCATCCACAACACATGACTCGTATCAGGATAATCATGAGAGTCAGCAGTTCTCAGTACGACAGACATAATGATTAAATGAATTAAAATAAATGAAAACATTAAAATAAATTAAGAAACCACGTCTCGGGGTGAACATTTAACTTTACGAGTATATACATCAATATGTAAACAAATCATTTCATTATTTCTAAATCAATCAAATCACAAATTGTGAGAAATTAGACATTATGTTTAGTTTTGAGTGAAGGGTATATTACGGACTGGATTTGCTGTGGACAGTTCTGGTAATACAACCAGCGATATTACACATCGTGAAGGAGATAACCTCTGATGACACGAGACAAGGTGCAGTAGGTGGAAGAGAACACGTTGTTCGTAGAACGCCAGCCTAGATCGCATTCCCGCGTAGAAATAGCAGGGATGTTTGTGCACCCGGTTAGATTCACTGTATGGTCCAAGTGATAACTCTCCTACGGCTACCGGCAAAATAATCCTGTCTTTCACTCCTTAAAAACAACGCCAGCTCTTACAGATTGTTGCAAGTGTTCAATAGGTTCAAGTCCTAACCATTCAACGATGAGGTGTGAGAACTGGCTCCTCCAATTGGCTCAGATGCAATAGGAATAGCAATTTGATACAAAAGTCTGGAATCGGGACCTATGATTGGTTCAGATATAGTGACAATCTGGCGCGATTTGACCAGGTCTATTAATAGAAAGTTTCTCCGACTGCCCTTTTGTCAGTCCACCTGTCTTCAAGGCTTTAAGTACCGCGCCTTCATCGTAAATTCTCTTTTTAGCAGATGTGCAATATACCTCCGTTTAAAAATATATTGCCTTCCATTGTCATTGCAGGTATTTTTCACGTCCGCTCTTAACACTCGCTATCTGACTGTTTCTGGCAGTAAACACGTTCTCCCAGTAAACGAAACATTACAAAGTACTACCATCAAATACCAGTTGAACTAATAGTTAATCTCATTTGATAGACTAACTTACCCAACAAATATATATATATATTAAATGTAAATGTCTAATTGTGAAGTAATAGTATTTGCTATAGATTTTTTGTACAGTAATCAAAACTCCTGAATGACATAATTCATTAAGCCACTTGTTGTATCACGTGCACTTACTTCTTAATCTATAGATGGGTTTCATAACGGTTGACAAAATAACACTTATGAGAAATTCATTGAATAGGAAATGAAGATGTTACAATTAATAATTTTAAATCGATTGGTATCTGAGAAAACTTTGCTTTATTGCGACAACATATAGGCAAGAAACACCTTCGTCATATGAAATAACTCATTGCTTACTATAAAAAAACGCAAGTTCAATTTGAAAATTTTACACGAGGATTACAGAACTACGTCTGCAATACATTTTTACAACATGTTAGCCTAGTGTCTTGTAGTAAGTACGTAAGTTGTTACAAGACGAAATATGACTGGTGGAAGAACACTCATATTGTTTCAATAATATAATATCATCCTTTACTTACAATATCTAATGGGTTCAGCGTTGCATTGTTACATCACGCTGGCGTCTGCTTGTTACCGATGTGGTTGCAGGACCGGATTAAGACAGCGCGAGGCCCGTAGCAAATGTGAAGAAGAGGCCCTTGATTTTTGCCGTCCGGGGGAAAATTGTAGAGTTAAAAAAAAAAAAAAAAAAAAAATGTCGCCGGCTAGCCTAGGTGCGGGGACCCCCTAGTAGGAGGCGCAAGGCCCCCTAGAAGGCGCGAGGCCCGTAGCATTTGTTACCTCCTGCTACGTGGTTAATCCGGTACTGTGTGGTTGAAGGGCTAGATTCGGCTCAATGCGACAATGCCTCGCGTTAAGGCGGGTACACATGAGAACGAGGCAACTCACGAATGGGTCCGAGGCGAGGCGAGCATACCTGTTTGTACCTGTAGCAGAAGCGCGGCAAACCGGTTCTGGCCGTTCGCCAAACGACTCGAGGCGGATCGAACGCCATCCGTCCCGACTCGGTACTTCAAAAGAGAATTGGGGGATGCGCCGCATGATATGTGGACGGGTATTTCCCGTCGTGCATCTGCCTCCTTCGTTCACACTGGCACGTTGGCACTCAGTCATCGTTTAGGCACATTGTACGTTGAAATTAAGTAAAATCTTTATATTTTAACTAAGGAGTTTTTCAGTATTGTTGTTTTTGTTTTGTTCTGACCTTTTTTTAATCATGAGTTGGAACAACGCCGTACTCTCTTTTATTAAAGAGACTTTTCATAGGACAATAAATTTTAACATAGTGAATTAAAAAAATAGGATGCTTGGAGTGAAATGAGAACACTTACCGGAGAAGAGACTGAAGTTTTGAGAAAAAAAAGGAAGTCTTCGACGCTTGCGTAGGAGAGAAAAAATAATCGAATTCTTAACAGCGTAGGAAGAGGTAAAGTTCATAATATTCAGTATTTGAAACAATTTAATTTTGTATAAATGAGAACAAAGACAACATATTAAAGCTTACTTTATTTTAGTGAATTCCAGACTAATATTTACAACAATTATGAAGTAACAATTAAGTTTTATGGGTTTTCATAAGTAATTTTAAATAATTAAAGAAATTCATTTTCAGGTCGGAATGACAGTTATGTTTCTACGTGATTTGCTTGTGAAAGTCTAAAATTCTTAGATGATACAGCTGATTTTCGAAATACATCAAATGTAAATGCAATTGAAGCACTAGCTATTGTTAAATTGGCACCGCGCTCCATATCCACACACTGCTAACTGGTCAAAACAGCCGTATGGACGGATACCTGTCTAGTTCCATGCCTCGGCAAACTGCGTTCGTGCAACCAAAGTGTGCATGCGTTCCGCCTCGCCTCGCCTGATCCCGTTCGTGCGTTGTCTTCTACTGATGTGTACTCGCCTTGGGTCTTGACGCGGCTGAAAGGAGAGGCGCGACCGGTA
Source organism: Vandiemenella viatica (assembly GCA_031002005.1). Classification (NCBI taxonomy): domain Eukaryota; kingdom Metazoa; phylum Arthropoda; class Insecta; order Orthoptera; family Morabidae; genus Vandiemenella; species Vandiemenella viatica. Next base: position 27,799,820 of record CM061921.1, read on the forward strand.
TTGAGATGTGTTACTGCTACTCGACACAGCCGTAGACACACATAATGCACCACGGATCCCAACATAAACGACAGCGGCTGGAAAAATCCCCTCACTGACATCAAGAACCCAACGTAGTCTTCCGTGATGAATAGCGATCCAAAAGACAATTTTCTTCCTAATAACTTTACGCTTCGTTGACATCGTGATCATTAAGGACTAGGGCATGGGATGAGAAGGGATTCGGCCATGAAATTCGCGTGATTTTGATAAATCTCGGAAAGCTGAAATTTGTATTTGAATCCACATCCTCTGGAATGACACGCCAGATCATTACCGTTCATACTCAAAGCTCGGTCCAATAGAACCCCTGTTTGTTTACCTTGTGAGGCGTGTCTACCAACTCCAACTCTTCAGTGGCGACTTAAGGCAGGGCTACATTGTCACGTCACATGTTATTACGTAATATCATGCGACACTGTTTACTATGGTTGTTTTATAAGTCAGGTGCACACTACTGTCACGTCACGCCACGGACCTTATGGGTGATTTCACGCTTTTATTTTCTGCGAGCCCACCAATTCTAGAGTCACGGTTCGTTCTCTTCCATTATTTACTGACTTAGTTTTAACAATGGACGAGTTTCTAAAAGCAAAAGTGAGTATACATGAATGTTTATACAACCAGATTATCGGGATCAGTTTATGCAACAAGCAGCTTTCGAGGAATTTGGGAAAGAATTAAATATATCATATAATTAGAATTTCCTTTATTGTCTGTTGACGCTATTCAGTTGATTTTGTATTCAACTGTTAGAATATTTCTGACACAGATAATGTAAATTTTGGCGTTTAAAAAGTAACGAGATAGTAACTGAAAAACATTAAATAGACCAAAAATTATTATTGTTATAAACGAAACCTGCCATGAGAACCATTTTTTCAGAAGTAACAGTTCTTGTTGAGTATGCTGTTTATTTGTCATTTCTAATATCCACATGTATTGAATCAAATTGTTCCTTGCCCATCCGTTCATACATACTGAAACGTCGCGAATCTTTTAGTAATTGTGGCACCAACCGATGAAATTTACCTAATTGTACTATTTTAATTGACGTCATGTATACAAAAACAACGAGATTTTTTCTCCTTCACTGAGAGCCACAAAACAAACCACAACTTCCAATTCTTCTTCCCATTGCGAAGAGTATCTTGAGCTAACAGTTTTCAACTTTGGAAACACACGCAGAACTTTAAACATGAAAATGAGTTCACATGACGTGACGTGAAGTGAGGTGACAGTGGTGTAGTTCTATGCACGAAATTACGTTTAAAATATAATATCGTGAAGGCGCATGAGTTCACGTTACGTGACGACAATTTACCCCCTTTTTTTTTTTTACTTTTGGCTTTACGCCTCGTCGACGTCGAGGTCATTAGAGGCGGTATGGGACTGGGGACAACGAACGGTAAGGAATTCGACCATGGCCTATTGAAGGAAGTATCCCGGCATTCATCTGGAGTGATCTGGGGAAACCATGGAAAACCCAAATCTGGATGCCCGGACGGGGATTCGGACCGGCGTCGTCCTGAATGCGAGGCCAGAACATCAACGGCTCACCCACAACGCTCGGTTTGTCTTCATTGTCGCCAAATTGAGCTATTCGTTCAGGCGTGCAATAATTAAACGACACAAAGAGAACTCTCCTTTTGTTCTGCTAGGGTATTTGCAAAATAGCTTTTTGAAGGCTATTCTGAAGAATTACTTAATTACTTATTTCCAGTCTTCTTTTACAACAATGCGAATGGACGTCTCCAGTGTTAGCCTCAGTCATCTTATACGGTCCTTTCCAAAATTTCTTCGAACTTATTTGAATTTTGAAGCAGGAATAAAATTAGTATTAAAATAAATGTCATTAATATTTTCATTTTGCTGTTATAATGTAACGTCATTTACAATTATTTTATGCATTAAAAGATCAGAATTCCTGTAATGGAACCTATCATTCCAATCCTAGGTAAAAATGTTTTTAAATGTGATAGGTGAATTACGCAGGCATAAATAATTCTGCATAAAAATGTAGTGCTTATTAGAGCAAAAGAATAAAAAAAATTTCTATAGAAACATGATGAAATATCCATCTCAATCAAATACAGAAGAAGTGCGTCGTATCTTGCTTTTCTTAGACCATGACTGCTCTTAGATTTGTAAATGTTTATTCAACAGCCGTAATGAAAATAAAGTGCACGGATAATTTTCGTTTACGTGCGTTTCAGCATTTAAAGTTTCGAGTGTTGCATCCTTTTTTACTACATCCACTCCAATCATCAAACATGAAAGTAAAACCTTAAACCAATGGTACAGTGCATATTATGAAAACCAACAACTCCCTTTTTTACGTTCTATTGACTATATAGACTCATCATGATTTTAGTATATCTAGATTATTTTTACTGCTCTGAAATAACCCTCTTCTCAAAATTATAAAATTGTAAGAATTCCTTCGCATTCGTTTTTTTTAAATAAATACTGATATTAATTGTTTTATTTTTTAAGAAGTATGGCCGTTAAATAATTTTTAATACGCTGCACGAAAATAATCATGCTTTTATTTGTGACTTATTTATGAAGTATTATTGGCTGAAGTTACGTTAAATTACTGTTATGAAGTGGAAGATCACCTAATCAAATTGGTAGTATGTAAGGATGCTCTCTGAGAAACCACTTTATGAATGTATACTCGAACGCAAGGAGACGTTCCAGATGCTCTGCGGTATATCAAGTTGTTATTGCGGAGAATATCAGGTCTCTCGCCGAAGAAACACTTCAAGTGTCTGAGGCAATCAACTAAGTTGGTTCGCTGGAATTAGCACAGGTACTTCGAAAGTCCACTCTATTTTCTGAACTGTGGACTTTTCTGACAACACTGGAATGTAAGTTTTGTAATGCCACGACATATTTTTACATCAAGACATATAACGAATAACTTGTGCAGTAATTTAGAGTTCTACAGTTGTTATTTATTGCATTTTTGATTCCCAGATTATACTGTTGTTCATAAAACTGAGTTTAAATTATTTCCTGAAACTTCGTGCACAGATCTTTTGTTAATTTTCGATATGCTTTAAGTATCTGAGGAATAAATACATAACGAGCGTGTTTGATGACCGGCTTTCGCGAGGACGCGGGTTTGAATCCCCGTCCATGCATCCAAATTTGGGTTTCCCATGTTTTCCCAAAATCACTCCTACGTCGGAATGGTTTCTAGAAGAGGCCATGTTTGAATTCATTATCGTTCCTTGCCCCAAGTCATACCTGCCTCTAATGACCTAGACGGCGATGAGGCGTAAAAAAATAACCTATGTGAAGAAATACGAAAATAGACGGTTCCTCAATTTTGTTGTCTGTATAATTGAACACTTTGGTTCCTTATACTATTGAAGCAGAACACTAAATGAAAAAATGTATTATATCAGTTAATTTGAACATTTTTCATGAAATTCCAGAAAAAACGTAGAAGAACATTTTGATTAGCTTCGTTAATGAAATCTGGAATGTGTTTTTATTAAATACAGCTGATTTAACTACTGAAATTGTAAAATTCATTTCTGAAATGCCCTCAGCGTTATACTCCGCCGATACCTTTCTGGTATCTAAGTCTTAAACGTTGATAAGAGTGAGGAGCTTTTTCCAGGAAGAATAAGATTAGATAAAAGTTTACGTAAGAAGGTCATACAGCAATACAGCCGTCGTCCTTATCGACCAGTGCGATTCCATCAGTATCCTATCGAAATAGCGCTACAAAGTTTCGTTGCCATAATTTCCCTAAAAATTCAGGAATACGATAGAAGAGTTTCAAGCTGAAGTGCATCCCATTTCATTCTTCACTGTACCTTGAAGTTAACTTCTGAACATGTTTGTACGCTTCAGTTATACAAAACAGTCATTACCAAATGTGGAAAGATTGAATAAATCCACGCAGTATCGGGATGTGAATTTAGTACAGTACCTTGCTTGCACCACCGCTGGTTTAAAATTCAAAATTTCTAACAAAATGAACAATACTTTTTAATAGCGAATACATGTCAGAATGATTGAAATTTAGATACTGGTAACCACCAAGGAAATTCTGATTTTAATCTCCGGTGAAAACGAGGAAGCACAGAGATCACGTTTTGTGGCGAGTCTGTTAACAGTTTTGAGCATCAGTAACCAAGGAATTATGGCAAAGTACACTGCCAGTGACATATAGACTAATTTTCCTCTGTTGTCGATTTGACCGTAGTTCCAGGGTACAGGTGAATACTAATTAACCCTTCGTGTTGTGTATATTTAATAGTAGCTTTGCCCGGCATGCGTTGAATGCCCCTCTTTCTTTCTTAAGTGGGTACGCATATACAAAACAGATACATTTTCCTGTTTAAAATAAACGAAAGACAATGGTTTTTATGAATTAAATTAATATTGAACTTTTTTCTAGTACAATAATATTCTAGTATTCTAATACAATATTTTTGGTCTTTCGTTTTCTGCAAGAACAGACCCATGGTTATTATCCAGTTTTGATGGTACTTAGATCACCTATATGTAAAAACAGAACGGTGTAACAGCTCAGTGTTTAAATGTATTTATTTTAAACGTTTTTTGGTCTGGTCCCAGCTTCAAAATCCGGTGGAAGCAGGAATTTTTAACAGTTGTATACGATCAATCGAATCGCTTAGTATGCTCCCTTCGTTAGGATATAACCAAACTTCGGGTTGTGGACTAAGTTAGGTTTTTTTTTTTTTTTTTTTTTTTTTTTTTTTTTTTTTTTTTTTTTTTTTTTTTTTTTTTTTAAACACAGAGTAAAATACTGTCTAGAACATTTCTCGGCTGCTGGTTATAAAAGTTCTAACGTTTAATCCGTTTTGATCGGATTATAGTAAAAATCCTCCATTAGCATCCATATTGGCAGATTTCTCTTCCAATACAAAAAACGGAATAGTTGCTTGTATAAATAAGTATTAAGAGGGGAGAAGGGGAAGATCGAGTACAGTTTTGTAAACTGAATATAAACATGACATTTAATTTATTTTAAAACATCTGTGTTCCTTCACGATCGGATAAAAACTGTAGATTTTTTAATTTCAAGATTGAATTTCTTGGTCGGCAACTTGCGTGTCGAAATCACTCCAACGCCGTTTGACAGGAAATGTTAAGGGCTCTCTGAATATCACGCATATCCCTATACACTTCGGTTATTTTCTCTACCACTTTCCAGAAATTTGCAGAAAGTCTGAATTGTTCCAATTGTAGATTATTAATAAGGGAGAGTGGTGGATTTCTGTAAACCAAATGTGGGAAATCTTTTTCTTATCGTTTTAAAGAAAACGTGTGCAAAATTCCTTTGAAATCGGATACAAACAGTGGGTTTGTATAAAGAATATTTGCAAAAATTAATTTGCAACATGTCTAAAAGCAGACCAAACTAAGGGGAGGGGAGGAGGGGGGGGGTTAACTGAGGGCAACTTCAGTTTCAGTTTGGTCTCCTCTTATTTCTTCGGCATGAGCATCAGATTCTTGGGTTCTAATATCTTAAGCTGTTCGTGCTCTGCTACACCTTAGGTCTGATTTACGTCTGGAGGTATGTTAAAAAAGAAGACAAAATATACTGATGCCAGAAACTTTTAGGTAGACACAAAATAATAGTGCAGTGCAAATCAACATCTTTACTAAATACTAAGTTTTGTCTGTAAACGAAATTTATTAACAGGTCGTTCACTAACTGACAGCGTAAGAAGCACAGACTGAGTGACCGATGTAAAATTACAGACTTATACAAGCATCCGGCTGTCTGTCACCATTCGACAAGTTATCAAAATTTCATAGCAAAAACTGTTATTCATACAGAAAAATATATCCTGTATCCTTCCTAAAGATACAAAGTATTTTCATGTTAAATTTTATCAATATCGGTATATCCATTTAATCGTAAAAACGTAACAAACAGACGAAGACTTACTTTCGCATTTATAATATTACTAGTGCAAATCAAAAACAAACTGACTGCGTGGGGAAAAAAGTTTGAGCGACCAATATGACATAAAAAAACAAACGCGTATTGCATTGTTCGGCCACCTGAAATTTGCCTAGCATTCCACTCCTGAATTGGTGGGACCTACAGTTTAACGTGGAATCCTAACAACGGAACATACAGCCATGCCTAATACGATCAAAAACAAATCCTAAAAATGTCTGACAATACTAGGTTTTGAACCCAGCACCAGACTCTGAACGTCTGAAGGTAAGAGCTCTAACCATCGAGCCCCCAGCCCTCTCTCTGGCATTACAGAGGCTTACACATGCTATGCGTCTGTTTGTCAGCGATCAGTCAGTTTTCAAAATTCCATGACAAAACATGCTACACTCCTGGAAACTGAAATAAGAACACATTGACGCCGGTGTGTAAGACCCACCATACTTGCTCCGGACACTACGAGAGGGCTGTACAAGCAATGATCAAACGCACGGCACAGCGGACACACCAGGAACAGCAGTGTTGGCCGTCGAAGGGCGCTAGCTGCTCAGCGGTTGGGCACCGCCGCAGTCAGTGTCAGCCAGTTTGCCGTGGCATACGGAGCTCCATCTCAGTCTTTAACACTGGTAGCATGCCGCGTCAGCGTGTACGTGAACCGTATGTGCAGTTGACGGACTTATAGTTGAGGGCGTATAGTGGGCATGCGGGAGGCCGGGTGGACGTACCGCCGAATTGCTCAACATGTGGGGCGCGAGGTCTCCACAGTACATCGATGTTGTCGCCAGTGGTCGGCGGAAGGTGCACGTGCCCGTCGACCTGGGTCCGGACAGCAGCGACGCACGGACACACGCCAAGACCGTCGCATCCTACGCTGTGCCGTAGGGTACCGCACCACCACTTCCCGGCAAATTAGGGACACTGTTGCTCCTTGGGTATCAGAGAGGACCATTCGCAACCGTCTCCATGAAGCTGGGCTACGGTCCCGCGCACCGTCAGGTCGTCTTCCGCTCACGCCCCAACATCGTGCAGCCCGCCTCCAGTGGTGTCGCGACAGGCGTGTATGGAGGGACGAATGGAGACGTGTGGTATTCAGTGATGAGAGTCGCTTCTGCCTTGGTGCCAATGATGGTCGTATGCGTGTTTGGCGCCGTGCAGGTGAGTGCCACAATCAGGACTGCATACGACCGAGGCACACAGGGCCAACACCCGGCATCATGGTGTGGGGAGCGATCTCCTACACTGGCCGTACACCTCTGGTGATCGTCGAGGAGACACTGAACAGTGCACGGTACATTCAAACCGTCATCGAACCCATCGTTCTACCATTCCTAGTCCGGCAAGGGAACATGCTGTTCCAACAGGACAATGCACGTCCACATGTATCCCGTGCCACCCAACGTGCTCTAGAAGGTGTAAGTCAACTACCCTGACCAGCGAGATCTCCGGATCTGTCCCCCATTGAGCATGTTTGGGACTGGATGAAACATCGTCTCACGCGGTCTGCACGTCCAGCACGAACGCTGGTCCAGCTGAGGCACCAGGTGGAAATGGCTTGGCATGCCGTTCCACAGGACTACATCCAGCACCTCTACGATCGTCTCCATGGGAGAATTGCAGCCTGCATTGCTGCGAAAGGAGGATATACACGGTACTAGTGCCGACATTGTGCATGCTCTGTTGCCTGTGTCTATGTGTCTATGGTTCTGTCTGTGTGATCATGTGTTGTATCTGACCCCAGGAATGTGTATATAAAGTTTCCCATTCCTGGGACAATGAATTCACGGTGTTCTTATTTCAATTTCCAGGAGTGTATTTCTTTGGACGGGGTGACTATGACGTCTTCCATTGGCTTCATTGTTGCTTTGTTTCTGGGTCATATCCACAGCACCAGGACTCATCACCAGTAATGACATTTAACAGAAAATCTTAATCAATTTCAAGATGTTGTTTCAAAGTACCACATGTTTCAACTCGATGTTCTTTTTGACTGTCAGTCAGAGACCGAGGAATAAATTTTGCAGCAACCCTTTTCATTCCAAAATCTTAGGTTAAAATTCACTGAAACGAGCTCCCAGATAACCCACTAATCTCTGACAGTTGATCAATTGTCTGTCGACGGTCTGAGAGCACAAGCTCTCGATTTTTTCAATATTTTCGTCGATTCGGGCAGTTAATGGACGTCCAGAACGACGTTTGTCGTCAATCGACATTTAGCCATTTTTAAACCGAGCGAACCACTCGTACACTTGAGTTTTCCCCATAACGTCATCTTTGTAAACTATTTTCAACATTAAAACAGTTTCAGCAGCATTTTTACTGAGTAGAAAACGAAGTTTCACAGATACACGTTGTTCATTTAAACTTGCCATCATCAGAAACGAAACAATAACAAAACAGCGCTAGAAAAACTATCACTGCAGATTAACAGAACATGCCAGGTCGACAACGCAGGCGGCATGATCTGACAATGAGCTGCGCTATAAACGCCTGGCGGCAGAAACGTATACTTCACAAGCCCCACCCACGGCAATGCTATACCTGTTATTTTTGCCCCCCCCCCCTCGTATACAGGAAAAACTACACTATGTCCATTCCGATATCAAGTAGTATTTCCTTGTCAAATTCCACGAAGATCGGTTGTGAAAACGTAATAAACAGACAGAGAAACCGAAAGACAGAGAGACATAATTACTTTCGCATTTATAATATTAGCATAAATTAGTGTAAATCATACACGAACTGAATACAAGAGAAACAAAATTTGAGCGACAAATATAGCATAAAGGGAGCGTCCATAAACTACGTAGCTCGGTCTAGGGGGAGTGGGGTTGGCTGGAAAGTTACGCTGGGCTACGGGGAGGGGGGCAGGGCCGGATTTAAAGTTTTTTTTAGTGTAGGCAGTTCATTTTGTGCCGCCCTTTTCTCTTTAATACTTATACTAATCACTAATTTGTATTACCTTTATTAGGTAGCAAACGATTATATGTATATGTGAATGGATATAGATTAAGAGTGACTTAATTACTTGAAAGTATTCAGATTTAGTCTTAAAACAGAAACAAGAAAAATGAATGTTTATTATGAAACAAGAATACAAACAAGAAAATAAAAAATTTAATACATAATTATAGTTTTCTACTGGATTTTTTAATTGGCGAGGTCATCTATAAGATCATCATAGTTTATGGTGTTCATTATCTCTGCTTCTATATATATAGAAGAGCTAAAGAGTTTAGTTTTTCTTGAGATAATGAAGAGCTCTGGTAATTTGTCACTCTGTTTAAGCAGGAAAAGCTCCTTTCTCCAGAACAATTTGTGGCTGGTGTGCAAAGTGCTATGCGGAGAGGTATATCCAAGTTCGGGTAAATGTTACGCAGAGATTGCTTCCTGAAAAATCTGGAGAGATCAAGTAAAGAATTTGACTGAGGTTTCTTTGCAGTCTTATTAGACGAAACGTGACTGTGAAAATGTATACATTGCTGAACCAAATCGTCCTCTAAATCATTAGAATAATGTTGCACGAAAGACAGAGCTTTTCTTCTGACATTTTGTGTTGAAAATTCAACCATTCTAGTCAAAAACGACAATTTTTCTTGGAAGTTGAGGTATGCATTACGCCTTCTCCCTAGTTCAGCTCTCAGTTTATCTACAATGATCAAAAAGGTGTTAATTCTAAAAAAACCTCTTGAGGTTGTTTCAATTTCATCACATGACAATTCGTAAGCTTTGTCTGCAAATTTTTTTTCTTATTGATTGTCTGTTAATTTCGCCCTGATATTGCTTTATTGTACTCATTTCAATTACAGTTTTTTCGAAATAGTCAATGTTTTCGCGCTCTGTAATCGTAAAGTCGACTAGAGATCCATAAAATCATGAAATGTAGGTCTGTCAGCAGAAACTTACCTCTGTCTATAGAATCTTTCCTTCGGAAATATACGACGGGCTACAGACTGCGTTGAACAAGATAGAAAGTTAGGAAACTAATGAAGAATTAAATTAATAATTTAGCTAATTGTTCGCTGCAACCACTTACCTAAATGAAAACTGATAGTAAACGTATTTTTCTTTTCTATTAATTGCTCAGAGTTTGTCACTTCACTACTAGATGTCACCACTTAAATGAAAATTTATAGTAGACGTTTTTCTATTATGTTTATAATCACACACAAATTTGACGGCTTACTAAAGCGGGCACCCTAGGAAATTTGCCGCCCCTAAAACGCTGCCGCCCCTAAAACGCTGCCGCCCCTAGGCTGGAGCCTATACAGCCTAATGGGAAATCAAGCACTGGGGGGGGGGGGTTCCGAGCCAGGCCACGTAGCTTTCAATTCATACTATTTGTCACAGTTAAAATTAGATACAGAACACTCAACAGCATTTAATATTTATTTCAATCATTTAATTATCTCCGTATGTAATTTACGATAGTCTGACAAGAGAAAACAGTACAAAATGTCTTCTGGGATTAAAAGGAAAAATTCTAAGTGCTACATTACGTTGGGGGGGGGGGGGGATAGAGACAAAAACCACGTCGGGCTACGTGGGGAAGAGGGGTGGTGCACAAAGGTCAAAATGGAGCTACGTGGTTTATGGACGCTCCCAAAAAAGTAAACGCGTTTGGTATTGTTCGGCCGCCTACGATTTCACAATCTTTCCACCCCTGAATTGGTGGGACCTGCAATTTTTTCTTTGCTCTGCGTTGCAGCCGCTGCTGCCATTACGATATCCAATTCATATCCCACGACTCTTGACACTTCAATGTGTAATAGAAATGCTGGGCCATTCCTCCCTCAGCAATAATACAAGACTCTAAGTGGCTTTAGATTCGTTGATTTGTGATGGAAGTTTCTTAGGTGTGTATGACCGGCTTCATCCAGTCTCATAAAATAAAATAAAGTAGGCACAAAGACGTGGTTACCCAGCCGCGCCGTGTTTCCATTTACTGAAAGAGCTGTCACTTGCGGGTGTAAAGGACGTTGCTGAAATTTTAATGTCTCGGCAGACAGAGAGTAATTTGCAACTTCTTGATGCTTAGTACTTTAAAAATAAAAAAAAAACATCGCATTATTCTTTGAACTTCTCTAAATGTTTTTATATTGCTGCTTGACAATTTAGTGTAAGAACTTTTTGAGAGCCAGTGACTGCAATATTCTTTTTCCATCTTGTGGTACGCAGATTTTTATTACAATATTAACTTGTGAGGTCTAAGATTTAATTCTCCAATCATCCGATGCGCTGAACGGGGTAATAATCTACTCTGAAATTTTAGAGCATCAACAATTCCAGCATATAAAGAAGGGTTCTCTCACATATATGAGTAGATAATTTGGGAACAGGGAGGGAGAGGGGAAACTTTAATGCTAAAAATGTTATTATTTGACAACTTCAGTGAATGTTGAATTAAAATAAAGTTTCCGTTGTCATAGGATTCCAGTGGCTGTTGACGTTTGTGACGAAGTTGTCTTAACGGAAAAGTTAAAGTTCATGGTCGAATTCAGATATTTAATTACAAAATAGTTTACTGTCCAATAATGTAGTTATAAACAATTAATTAAATTAAAAACTAGAAGTCACAGAAGAAATTTTGCAGCTGATGGATCAGAGGAGAAGGTACAAACATGAATGAAGCAGGAAGCAGGAAGAGAGCAGTACAGGCAATTTAGAAATCAAATAAATAGGAAATGCAAAATAGCAAAAGAAAAATGGCTACAAGAAAAGTGTGAAGAAGTAGAAAAGGAAATGGTCGCAGGAAAAGTAGATGTTGCATATAGAAAGATCAAACAGAATTTTGGAGAAATGAAGAAAAGAGGTGTGAACATTAAAATTGCCGCTGGGAAACCTCTTTTGAGCTCAGAAGATAGAGCTAACCGATGGAAGGAATACATTGAGAAACTGTATGATGGGGACGACTTGAACAATAGTGTATTGGAAAAGGAAGGCGATGTCGACATTGATGACTTAGGAGATCCTGTTTTGAGGACAGAATTTAATAAACCTCTGAATGACTTGAAAGCAAATAAGGCAGTTGGAATTGATGAGATCCCTGCAGAACTTCTTAAATCTCTAGGAGAGGAAGGAATCGAAAGATTATTCAAGCTGATATCAAAAAGTTATGAAACAGGGGAAATTCCAACTGATTTTAATAAAAATATCATCTTCACACTTCCAAAGAAAGCACAAGCCGACAAATGTGAGAATTATCGCACCATTAGTCTAACATCACATGCTTCAAAATTACTGACCAGAATAATTTACAGAAGGATGGAAAGGGTAGTAGAAGAGATAGTAGGTGAAGATCAGTTTGGGTTTAGGAAAAATCGTGGTACAAGGGAAGCAATTCTGTCTTTAAGATTAATACTTGAAGGGTGGATCAAGAAAAACAAAGATACTTTTATGGCATTTGTTGATTTAGAAAAAGCTTTTGATAATGTTAGGTGGGACAAGATGTTCAAAATTTTAAGGAAGTCATGTCTTAAGTATCGAGATATAAGAATCAAGTGGCTGTAATAAAAGAAGAGAATCACGAGAGACATGCATCAGTTAAAAAGGGTGTGAGACAAGGTTGTAGTCTATCCCCATTAATATTCAACTTGTATGTAGAAGAAGCAATGAAGAAAGTCAAAGAAAAATTTCCATGTGGCATAAGTTTTCAGGGAGAAAAAATCAGTATGCTACGATTTGCTGACGACATTGTCTTATTAGCAGAGAGGGCTGAGGATATTGAGAAGTTATTGAATGGCATGAACAAAATACTGAAGGAAGAATTTGGACTGAATATAAATCAAAGTAAAACAAAAGTGATGAAATGTAGCAGAAATGATACCAATACTAGCAGATTAAATATAAAAATAGGATCAGATGCAATAGGAGAAGTGAGTGAGTTCTGTTACTTGGGAAGCAAAATTACAACCGATGGCCGAAGCAGGAATGACGTTAAAAGCAGAATAGCACTAGCAAAAAGAGCCTTCATGAAAAAGAGAAACCTTTTAGTTTCAAATATTGATCTAGGAATTAGAAAGAACTTCTTAAAACTCTTTGTGTGGAGCACAGCACTTTACGGTAGCGAAACATGGACTTTAGGAATACCGGAAAGAAAGAAACTTGAAGCATTTGAAATGTGGTGCTACAGAATAATGCTGAAAATTAGCTGGACAGACAAAGAAAGAAATGAACGCGTTTTGGAAATGATGGGTGAGAAAAGAAGTTTATGGAAGAAGCTTACAGGAAGAAGAGAAAGGCTGGTAGGTCATATTTTGAGATTGGTTAATTTGTTAGTGGAGGGAACAGTCAAGGGTAAGAACTGTAGAGGTAGACAGAGATTAGAATATATGAAGCAGATAATTGAGGACGTGGGTTGTAAGGGGTATGTAGAAATGAAGAGGTTAGCACAGGATAGGAAGGGATGGAGGATTGCATCAAACCAGTCGAATGACTGACGACAGCATAAAAAAAAAAAAAAAAAAAAAGAAGGTTCAGGCCTCATTCAACGAAATTAATGAAGAACGTGTTGTACCTTAATTTGGATTGGTAAAGGTTTAACATCCTCTGCTAGGTCCATCAGGAGAAATGCAAGGAACCCAATCCCTTGCAATGACCCTAGGAACAACCCTCTACTTTACAGCCGACAGTGTCAGCTAAGGCTATAAGCTCCCGCATCGTACATTTTGCTCATTCTACATTTAATCAGTGAAAGACGGCGAGAAAATCAAAGTTTTAGATTACAGAAGTTTTTTTTCTTTCTTATTTTTTACTTATTGCTATACGCCTCGTCGACGTCGAGGTCCTTAGAGGCGGGATGGGGGACAAGGAATGGGGGGAATTCGGCCATGGTATTCTTCACAGAAGTTGTTTCATTTTATGCCAAATACAACACACTGCTTCAGTCATTAAGAACATTGTATCTTATTTGGAACTCTGGCATAGCCTCTTCGTAACGCGTCTTCCAAGCAACAGACTTCTTACATCCGTACAGTTTAAACCCCTTTCTTATGACCGCCTGTTTTATGTCTTCACAGTACTGTTCCCACACACAGTAGCCATCTTCAACTATTTTCAGACACCCAGCAAGCCTTTTCTCACCATCTTTATATATAAAGATGAATGTATGTTTGTTTGTTCTTCATACAAATCCACAGTTTTCATCTGATCTCAATGAAACTTTGCACACTTATCCTTTGAAACAAGGAGAAAAATACTGTCTACATTTGGTTGAAAAATTATCTGTATAAATAACACATGTTGTCTCATAACTTCGAAATACGGCGATAGACAGACACGTTGCATATGGTCGTCTCCGTACGGTGTTTTCCTATAGTGGATTGGCAGCTTAGTGGTTAAAGCGCTTGCTTACGAACGTCGTGGTCTCCGGTTCAAATCTCCGTGGAGGCTAAGATTTAAAAAAAATTGTTTTTCATCGTAAGAGTCAGGCCTGGGCCGTAGGTTATTCGGATTGAATGTTAAACTGTAGATATTAGAATGTTAGAGGTGCAATGCGAGGCAAATCGTAGGTAGTGTTGCAATGTTGTAGGTGTACACTTTTTTACGTTATAATGATCCCTCAAGTGTTGTTCGCAGTCAGTGTGTGAGTGTGAACCACAATAATATTATTATAAATACGGAAGTAAGTCTCTGTCTTTTTGTTACGTTTACACGACTAAATGGCTATATCATTGTGATGCAATTTTATAAGGAAATCTGTATGAAGGGCACAGGATATTTTTTCCAGTATGATTAACAGTTGTAGTCACGAAATTTTGAGACCTTATCGAATGGTGACAGAAATATGTTGGAAATTGATTCTCTTCAAGAGACAGGTTCGACGGTACAATGATATAGTGATAGCTTTTCTGTCATATTATTCCTACTCGATATTGTTTGGGACCAATCCTTCGTTAGCAACTTTCTATATTTAATTCTGGCAAAAAAAAAAAAATCTTAATCCACGCGTACGAAGTCGCGGGTACGGGTTAGTCTAATATAATCTCCATTGGTTATGATCAACCCACCAAAACGAGTTTTGTTTTCATTTGCTCAGAAAAATCCGCCAAGTACTGCTGGGCGGTGAATTTCTCGCAAACACAAGGCGTCCTGGGTAAAACTGAAGTGGATAGCCAGTGCGACCCCTCACACTAGACTGAGCACGGAAATAAAAGTGACAGGGCAGTTCACCTCATAGCAAACTTACAAATCAAGATATGATTTCTGTTACGTATAAATACAGTCTTCGTTACAGCATAACGGATACCAAAAGAAGTTAATATTTGCAGCAATGGAAGTTAACTGGGATATTAACGGAGAAGTACTATTTATTTATCAGGTCTAGCAAAGAAGCTAATGTCTAAAGAAAGCTAACCTTAGTATTGAACCCGAAGGTGGGTTGGACCCTCCCGAAGGTACCGGCAATCTTACTGTGAAAAGGGCACTACAGTTTAACGAGGAATCCGACCTACGGAAGCGCTCCGTCGTACTTCGCTTTCCAGTAAGAAACCTCAACTACTGAGCCACCAGAAAATTTGGCTACTCCCAATTAAACTGTCTAAAGTGTCGATCCGTGTATCTGCTAGCAGAGATGAACGGGATGGATTTTGACGAGTTTTAGTTTAATATTTAGCATATAGTCATGTGGGTACAATAGGGTATGTTTAATTTTGATATGATGTCAAAAAATGAGAAATTATAAAACGAATGTGTTAAATTAGGTTCAACGCGGTTGAAGCAAAAATTACTGGTCGGATTTTGAAGAGGTTTCATTTAATCTACATCCCATTGTGTGTTGGGTAAAATAGGGCGTGTTTCATCTTGATGCGATGTAGAAATGCTGAGATTGTATCAATTTTCTGTTGAATGCGATTTACGCAAAAACTATTGGTTAGATTTTGATGAGATTTCCATTAATTTGCAGTCGATGGAGACGCGGACAAACTAGGGTATGATTCATTTTGATGTGAATGTGAAACAAAATGACATATTTAGGATAATTTTTCGTTAAATACGATTAACACAAAAACTAGCTGTCAAATTTAGAAAGGGATTCAGTTAGTGTACAGCCCATGGTATCACGGCTAAAGTGGGGTATGTTTCATTTTGATGTCATGTTGAACGCTATTTTAAAAAAAGAGACAAGAAAACGCTGGTCAGATTTTACTGAGGTTTTGTTAGTGTTGCGCGGGTAAGCGGGGTATGAGAAATTACGGATAATTCAGTCCGAATCACTAATCTATTACTGGTTATATAATGACTGGGTGGGTTTCGATTGATGTATAGCCCTTGGTCCTACCGGCAAAATAAGGTGTGGTTCAAATTGATGTATCATCGTGAAGTGATAAATCCACGCTAAAACTAGTGGTCGAATTTTAATGTAGTTTCGATAAATGGTATCGCTGATATGTAGGGTATTCTTTGTTTTTGTGTGAAATGGTGAAGTTGATACAGAGCGTGGTGGGAGAGCAGTTAACGCTCTGACCTCGCATTTGGGAGGTTGCAGGTTCAAATCACCGTCCGGGTATTCAGGTTTTGGTTTTCCACGGTTTTTCCAAATCACTCCAGGAGAATGCCAGGATGCTTCCTTCAAAAGGTAGGGCCGCATTCCTTCCAATTCTGTCCCGCCTCTAATGACCTCGACATTGACGAGGCGTAAAGCCATAAGTAAAAAAAGGAAAGTTGATAAATTTAAGATAGTTGTTACTTTAACGCGATTCATGCAAAAACTACCGTTCGGATTTCGATTAATGTACAGTCCGTGGCCCCGCGGATAAGACAGGGAATGTTTAATTTTTATGCGATGTTGAAAAGCTGATTTTCTTGAAATAATTTTTCTTTAAAATTAAATGACGTTCTGACTAATGTATAGAGCGTGATACGGCGGGTAAACTAGGGCACATTTTTTTTTTATGTGGAATTAAGAAAGCTGATAAAATTAAGATAATATTTTGCTGAAAGCGATTCACATAGTAACTACTGGTTAGATTTTGATGGGATTTCGATTAATGTACAGCCCCTGCTCTATCGAGTAGAAGAAAGTACGTTTTATTTCGAAATGATGTCGAAAAGGGAAGAGGGTAAAATAAAAGCATCCAAAAATTAGTATCGTACTAAAGGTAAGTTACTTCTCGCGGTCGAAATGTTACTCGTGATTTCTGTTTACAAGTGGCATCGAATTATTCGGAGGAGTGGTGTTACAGATTACTGTAGCTCCCTTCATGCGTTCAGTAACCTTTAGCGGCCGTCGATCATAATGTTCATCATCATTTTGGTTTAGGAGAATGTGTATATTATAACCTTCCACACGAACGAAGTTGCAGGTGAAGACATATATAAATATCTTCAAAACAGAAAAAAAAATGCCCCATAAGCTTATTGTTTAGCTTGTTGCTTCCCGTTGTTAGGTCACCGTTCGGATCTGTAGTGTCGCATAGTTATATTTTATTTAGTGCCGTGCTTGTCTTCAGTTTTTTGTACTGTGGAGTACCATAATGCTGGCGGTATACAACATTGAAAGAAAGAGAAGCACAATGATGCTGTCTGCATCAAAGGTCCTAATGCCAATTTTTGAAGAATAAATAAAAAGAATACGAGTAATAATGAGGTGCGCTTTCAGACATAGAACCTGGTTTTGCAGAAGTGAAATAAACTTAATTAAGTGCTCAGCAAGTCTTACAATTAAGCACAGCGGATGACAAGTTTACATACATAACATTTTTCTTTGCCATATTATATTCACTTTGGAAAATACGTTATGGAATACTATGAACTAATACTCAGAGTGGTTGCTCACGTTCCCATCTCCAATTGCTTATCAGCTAATGGGGAACCTAAGTGTAGCTAATTGTAACGCTATCTTCTTTATGATAAATGTTATTTTGTATGTGTATTGTGGGATTTTTGAAGGCGCACATTGGGACTGCTAACGCAAGCTAGTAGTAGACTACGAAAGTCACCAGAACATTGTAATTTGGACGGCTGTTACGTTCCACCATTCAGTATTTTGAAAGAGGGACCTTTGTACGTCCTTAACTACAGAATAATGGGGCTTTAAAGCAGAGTGTTAATCTGGCGGCTCGTACGTCTCTGATTTAGGTAACTGTGGATACTAAATTGAGCCAAGCACGTGTATTGCGAAACTATTTTTCTCGATATTTACACATTCAACCATATTTATGGCCTCTGACTGGAGAGACTACGTCAGGATATTTTCCCATGCGTTCTCCTGGGATGCCTGACTCAGCACGGAGGGAAAGACCAGTAGCGCAGACCAGAATAATCAATGCAGGCAACTTCAATTAAAAACGCTAGAAATACCCAATTGGCAGCCATTGGAGACTGCCGACAGAAGTGAAAACTTAAAACTATGAATATCATATGTGCGACACGTCATAGTTATAGGTACAGATATACTAAATAATAATAATTCCGTGTTGTCGTAAAGACTTGCTGACAGGGTTTGTATTGGCTGCGCATTCCGTCCCTGTCTTAGCCGCCTTAACCTAGCCCACTAGTGCTAAAGTATAACGAGGAATCAGAACCACGGATGCGTTCTGGCATTCTTCACTTTACACAGCAAGCTGTGCAAGAGGCGAAGTTCGGGTTAACGGTCTATGAAAATCCCCGCGGAGACAGGGATTCAAACTGGGGATCTTTCGTTACCCAGTCAGACACTTTAACCACTGAGCCCCCAGACCG
This sequence comes from Vandiemenella viatica, assembly GCA_031002005.1. Lineage (NCBI taxonomy): Eukaryota > Metazoa > Arthropoda > Insecta > Orthoptera > Morabidae > Vandiemenella > Vandiemenella viatica. The sequence goes on from CM061921.1 coordinate 27,818,493, forward strand.
CTGCAAGTATACTGTTTACATTAGCATGTCGGAGACGCGATCTCATTAGATTTTACCCATCCAAAAACAGCCCAATGCACCTGAAGAAGTTATCACTTCAAAAACTAAAAATATAAGTTAGTCCACAAAATCTTCCCGCAGATGAACCAAGGTATTGTGTCAGAAAAGGGGTAGGCCAATTCCTTTCCGCAGGGGCCCACAGTTTAAAGTGGAATGAGAACCACGGAAAGTCCCGGCGTAGAGCACATAATCAAATACAACTGCTAAAAATTATTCCTCGCTACGGAACTTGAACCGGCGACCGCAGAGAAAAGCTTTCGGAAGTAAGCACGTTAATCGCTGACCTACCAGACCACCTTGTTTTGAAGTATACGTGTGCTAAGTGGTATCAAGATCGGATAAAACCTGTGGCTTAGGATATTGTAAATCCAACGTAAACAGTGTTTCTCCATTTGTTTTTATGCAAACGTGTGCCAAGTTCTATCAAAATGGATAAAAATTCTGTGTTTATATGAATAAAATTGGTGAAAAAGAAACATTCACTTTTATATATTAGATGGAAGTATAATCGGGTAATATCAAGATGGAGATACCGATGCGGCCACGCGTAGTAAACACACAGATCACGTGGTATATATGACATCATTGTGACGTATTCAGTCTGCACGTACCAACACAGTAACAGCTATAGATATGATCTGAAAATTGGATATCGGTAATTTCGTGCGTTATGGTTACGTTTCACTTTGGTTCAGGCTGCATTACGACCGAAACGCATATTTATAAAATACTAGCTGACCCGGTCCCGCGTTTCTGTGACTCAGTAGTTATAGTACGTTGGATCAATGTTATTCTAAACTACCTAATGTAGTCAAATTAATATTCACTAATAAAGACAAAAGCGTTTTAGTCGGTTAGAAAATTCAAAAGTAATTGGTAACGTCTTTCAGATAGTTGGAATTAACGACAAACGAATATAACATTTTTAATTACATTTTATTACAAATTACTTAACTGTAAATATATAAAAAATTGATATTTATAAAAATAAATAAATTATTTGTTACTTATTTATAAACTTAAATTTCAGTTTTATAAATGAGGCATATGAAGTTGTTTCTTCAACATTATTAACAATTATATTCATTACTTTAAATTATTACAATTTAAAATTTTTATTTATCTAAGCGCTAATTTGTGTACAATATTTTAGGTTAGCTTGTCTTTTGCTAATACAAATAGATTTGATGGTTTTCCCAAACGTGAACAGGCGACATATAGCTGCCCATGGGAGAAATACGTATTTTCCAAATCCAAGTCACAAGCGGACATTGTTTGGCCTTGAGACTTATTTATGGTCATAGCGAAAGCCAAACGAATCGGAAATTGAAGCCTCTTATATGGTATTGGAGATTCTGACGTATCATTGGAATACGTGGCAATAGGACGATTTCTCCTTTAAACTTTCCAGTCAAAATAGTTGCTTCAAGAACATTTCCGGTGATCCTTTGGTTGATCAAACGTGTACCGTTGCATAATCAAGGTGGATTCAAATTCCGAAGTAGAATAATCGGTGCAACAATCTTTAACCGAAGATTGTGTGGTGTAATTCCTGGTATAGCCAAGGAATTTAAAAACTGAGTTGGAAAATTTACTGCTTCATTTTCATCTACAATATTGTCCATTGATTTAAAAGACATCAGATCACCTGGCAACAAATGTTGTATCTGGAAGTTAATTTCGTTGACATCAACATTTTTTGCTGCCAAAATAGCATGATTACTGAGCCAATTATGATCTTAGTAAGTATTTGATATATCTGGCAACACACTATCAATTAGTTCATTTTTTGAGTGAACAACAGTGCATAATTTGTCTGGCAATTTGATGTATTGTGTATTTCGATGCAGTTCTATTTCACCGTTTCCAATATCAAGCAATTACTTACAAAATACTTGTGCCGATGGATCATTTTGCAATTGTACTCGCATGTTCATGGTCAATCCAAGTGTTCCGACATTCCGCCAAAAAAAAAACGATTGTTTTAAACATGTGTTAATCTCATCGGCAAATGTAGAGCGAGGAATCACTGATAATCTCTGTCGGAAATCACCAGACAGTCCTACCATCTTTATCGTTGCCTTTCAAATCTTGCATAGTTCTATGAAATGCTTCGAGCGATTGTTTATGAGCCATAGTACACTCATCCCAAATTATAATTGAACTCTTTTACAACACTGCAGCAATTCCGCTTTTTTTTTAATGTTACACATTGCGTTTGGTTTGTTATGAATGTCTAGTGGCAGCTTAAATACTGAATGTGCAGTTCTCCCACCATCTAACGAAGTGGCAGCAATGCCTGACGATGCAATTGCCAATGCAATCTTCTCTTGCGACTGTACCTTCGCAAGGATAAACGATATTAAAAATGTCTTACCGGTTCCACCTGATGCGTCCAAGAAAAAAATAAACAGCCTTGTTCAGCATCAACAGTCAGCAAAATCCAATTATATTTTTTTTTTTGTTCTGCTGTCAGTAATGGCTCATTATTCTCAATAATTGTAGCTAAGTCCACATTGTTATACTGTTGTTCTCGTTGCAGATCACTGTTAACTAAGTCGGTGGCCGGGCGATCAGGTGATGGCATACCATAATGATTAAGTGGTAAATTTGAAATTAAAATACATAAATCTTCGATTAACGCTAATGCTTCATTATACATCTCTGGTGTGAAATGTAGATTTGGCTATAGGTTTGCTTGTTTAACTCGGTGTAGTATGTCTTCAGTCATATTGTTTTTATATTTTTCCCACAAAATCGTTGACTGTGTTGGATAACATGTTGTCAAAATAATTGCAAACAGTTGACGAATACTATTCGGCGTGGATGTCAACGCTGCATCAGCAAGTGTCAGGTTCCAGTGATTGTCGTCCACCAGCAATTGCAACTCGCGACATGGATCTTGATATGTATTGAACACTCGACCATTAACTGTTCGTAAAAATTCGAAAGAAGTTGGTCCTGGAACATTCACCAACAACAAACGCAAAATGAAGCATTCACGTTGTTTCGGATGTACTGTTTAGAGTCGTCCTAATGTCTTGTCGTTGAATATGCCTGCGATAAAGAATGTTGTTCTCCTTGTTTACGTGGCTCCCATTTTTTACCTAATTTGTTCCATGTAAAATAGCGTGGAATATTGGTATATAATAATGTTTTTGCGAATTGGCCGAATACATCAGATTTTTGACACAATGTGAAAAATGTCGTTTTTGGTGGCTCAAGTGCTCTTTGTAAAATATTTCGTTTGGTGAAATATACACGTTGACCTTTTTCAAGATGTACTGCAAGATGCTGGATAGTAGGGTCTTTTCCATGTATGGGAAATCTAAAAACATGCCATATATCTTCGTTGCTACTGATGTATCTAAATATCTGGTATCGTGTTATTTCGTCATTTTTATTTACATATTTTACTTCAACTACGGCCAAATCACTGCCTTTATTAACGTATTTGCAAAAGTACTTAATGGATTTTACAGAACTGCAAAACTCGACATTAATATGAGCCTTATACGTTTTTGAAAGCAATGGTGAGTATGGTACCACCCACAGATTGTCAATTTCAACTTGGTTTCTAGAATTTGTCATTCGCATCGTAAATGTGTGGCCACCATTCTCTGCGTTTCTGCGGCGATACAACGGATAACCGTCGATATCCGTCATAGTATCTTTCGTATATTCCTTTGGGAAACGATACGTAAATTTTCCATCTTCCATGCATGGCGATGTCATGTTAAAAGCACCGCACGGTCCGTGGATCATGTGACTGGTAACAATATCAAACAATTCTTGATCAATTACCGGGTCCGGAATTTCGGCTGAAATTATTCGATCAATTTCTTCTGGACGGATTTTAACTTCAAGCCAAATCAAAATGTGAGAATGAGTCAAACCTCTCTTTTGCCACTCATTAGAATACAGATATCAACGTGTGTTACCGAAAACCGAATGTTTTACGATTAAATCAATCAATGATTGTTAGAACACACGTGCCGTGATATCATGACGCTGCATTGATTGTTGGCCTGGTGATAGCAAAGTTTGTATTTCCCCCCTATTTGGATTACATGTAAATGTAATAAAAAATCTGGACGACCATAATGACGTACGTAAGTCATCGCATCTTGTATATATTACTGCATGTTCCGTGGACTATCGATGTAACTTGAAGGGAAAATAAATGCTTTGCCGATATCAGTGGCATTTAAATTTTCATCTTTTTTGTCGATAATGGCATCTCGTAAGCGGATCCATTCCTCCGATCGTAATTTTGTCTGGTTGTATCGAATAAATCACAAACGTCCGTTTTCAATCTTAGCGTACATATCCACGATGTATTGATGGTACAGTTGACGATATCGAAGGATATAGTTATCCTGATTATGTCTAATCATCAATCGGTGGGCGTAGTACTTCATTGAAGTAATTTTTTACTTGTTTCATTACCTGAAAAGATAAGAATTTATATAGTAAAAAATTAGAAGAATAAGAAATGAATATAGTGGGCCCGCGATAATCCGGCCTCTGTTCGGAATACCGCGGGTCCACTGTATTAATAAAATATGGAATTAAATAGTTGAATATTAAATTTACCAGTAACTGGATCACACTTTTGATGTTGATGTGGTATTCATCCTGCCCTTGCCAGAATATCAGAGGATACTGGAGTGCGTCATACGAACGGTGTAGATCCGAAATTATACTAACAGTGCTATCTCGACCTGTGATTTTAATGGCTCTATTGTCAACTGGATCACCAACTATAATAATTGCAACTTCATCGAAAGTTGGCACGTTGAACCTGCAAGCGTGTTCTCCTGATGGTAATTTGTCAGCTTTGATGACAATTTGATAGTTGTCATTTTTTAATTGTGGCGACACTCTTTTAAACAATTGAATAAATTGATTATTATCTTCCAAAATTTTTTCCAACAATACTACAATTGCTCTCTCTTCTGTTTGTTCGATGAAATTATACTGGCACCGAGTTGTCACGTGTTCTTCACAACTTCACATAAAATAGATTTGGAGAAACTTCGGGACATCATTAGGCATCGGCATCAACGACCCAATCTTATGGTACACCTGGCCTTGTATTTTGAATGTAGTTTCAAAATGACGTCCATCAGATGTGAGATCGCAAATTTTAGTTGCTCCAAAAGACGTCATCTGGAAGCAGGAATTGAATTTGCGCAGAGACAATTTCGAATCGCTTGATTCACCAGCAAGAAGTGATTGCAAAGGTTCTGGGGGAGTGGGAAGTGGTAATGATACAACTTTTCCTGATGCACAACACATGCTGGCTGTTTCATTGCGGAATTTCAACGCCTGATAGTATTGGCATACTTTGTCCAATGCACCGATTGCAATTTTAGAATGTGCAGAGTAATCAATGTGTGGTGAATATTCGAAGGCAAGACGAACAAATGATACACGTGTTAATGCACGGCTGATTTGCTGTCTCTCTCGTTCTCTTTCTCTAAATGTAGCGATGTTCTGTTCTCGTGCCGCTCTGGTTCTAGATATATTCTGTCGCAGACGTTCATCGCGCTGTTCTTGAGATTCTTGCATACGACGCTCTGCTGTCCTGATTCTTTGAACTTCGTTACTTGCCGCGATTTGTTCTGCTGATTGATGAGCCCACTCAACAAGTTTGCGTCTTGCCTCTCTGCTGTTACACGCATTGTTGAGGTTAGATTTTTTGGCATATAATTGCAACAGTAAAATAAAAATAGTTGAATTACAACAAAAAGTGCCTTTCTAAATGCCTTAAAATAAGACACTATAATACAGTGCTGATATTAAATAATAATAATTATAATTCCGTGTGATCGTAATGACCTGATGACAGGGCTTCTGTCAGCTGCGCATTCCTCCTCTGTCGTCGCCGCCTTAACCTAACCCGGCAACTTTGCCGGGTACAGGAGATCTACAGTTTTACATGGAACCCCGACCACGGAAGCGTTCTGGCGTACTTCACATTACACAGCAAATTATGCCAGAGGTGAAAATCGGGTAAAATGACTATAAAAATCCCCGCCGAGACAGAGATTCGAACCGGAGACCTGTCGCTCTCCAGTCAGACGCCTTAACCACTTTTTTTTTTTTTTTTTTTTCTATATCGGCCTCCTCCTCCCCTTATAGCCGTCCATTTCTCTCACCTTCTTTGCCTTCTTCGGCTTTAATTTCTTCTCAAATCGACAAGCAAATTAAAATTTAGGTTTAGAAATTAGGTGTATTATTCTTTGTTGTAAAATAAATAAGATCTTCTTCTTTTCTTTTTTATCATAGTGCTGTGGGCACCAATGTACTAAAGACTGGATTAAAATAAATATTTCTTCTATTCATTTTCTTCGAATAGTGATATAGGCGAAAATAATAATAATAATAAAATAATATTTTTTTTCTGATCTTCAGGATGTGGAAGTGTCGATCTTGCTCTTCTGCCAGTCGTTGTCTTGAAGTACAGCTGGTACTTAGTAGGGCATTATGACAAGCAGGAAGCGTGCAAAGTTTTCCTTATATTTTCTCGATTTGATTATTTTGCTATGTTCATTTGTTAAATAGCTCCAGTAGTCTACGATGGTCATCTCTTCTCTTTTATGTACAACATAATGGGTGTAGTTGGCCAGCAACCAGAAGTGGGCATTTCTCTTAGTAGTAGGATATATTTTCGTGTTAGGGATTAGTATATCCTCTGGCGTGAAATTGTTTGGGGTGGTTCTATTTATTATTGCCAGTTTGCTTTTTGTCCATCTCCATATATCAGGAGCTTCGCATCCTAACAGTCGGTGTTGTATTGTGTCTTGCAAGTTGCAGCATAAACACATTGGAGTAGGACAGAAGCGTAGTGCGAAAAGTTTTTCGTTGGTGTTTATCTTTCTATGTACTACTCTGTGCCACGTGGAACGGGCATTACTGCTGATATATTGACTGTGAATATTCTCCCATATCTGTTTCCAATCATTTCTTTTATAGGTGAGTTCTAGTTTACTTTTTATCTCTCTTTTCATCAAGCAGTATAGTTTCCTTGTTGATGGCACCTGGTCTGTGTTGTTTATTCTTATGTAGCTGTTTTCAATGTAGAAGGAGCGGAAGTGGTTTAAGGTAGCGTTTATGTGACTGACGTCAACGGGCGCTTTGTTGCTATGCGGTTCCATTGCATTTATTATGTGTCTTGTAAGGTTTGTTTGTGTTGTTCTACATTGACTGTACATATTCCTCATGAAGATTGCAGTGCATTTCGTACGTATATCAACCAGATTTAATCCTCCTTTTTCATACGACATCTGCAAAACTTTATGTTGAATCTTCAGTATCTGTCCCCTCTGTACATACCAGCTGATTGCCGTTTCCATTTTTTTAGCTATTTCCACAGGTATCTGAAATATGTGAGCTATGTACCATATTTTGGAGAGCGCTGTGGTATTTATCGACCATATTTTCTGTATTGGGTTTAGTTCTCTATGGGTGAAAACATGCAGTTTGCTTCGAATAACTGCCAATAGACGTCTCCAGTTTACTGCGGAATCTTTTTGCAGAACTTTATTAAATTCTACACCAAGAATCTTTATTTTGTCACATGGCTTTATCCATGTTGTGTTGTTTAGTTCTATACCAGCGCCTATGTTTAGTATTGCAGATTTATCTAAATTCAATTTTGCGTTTGAAGCTTTTGAATACGAATTTACCAACTGTCGTGTGTTTTCTAGGTCTTCCAAGTTGGTTATGATGATATTGATATCATCTGCGTACGCACACACCACTGTTTTTGTTCCTTGGTACTTTAAGCCAGGAAGTATATTATGCACTGCCGCTAAATATGGTTCAGCTGCAAACGCATAAAGGAACATGGATAAAGGGCATCCTTGTCTAATGGATCTGGTTATTTTTATTGAATTGGTTATAGATCCGTTTATAGATATTCGCGATGTGGCTTGGTGTAATAGCATGAGTAGGAGGAGACTGTCTTTCCTGGCCAGAAACCGGGAAAACCCGTGACGTCACTAAGTGGTGGGGGGGGACCTCCCTCCCCTCCCCTCCGGCGGGCTTTTTGAATCAGCCAATCAGCGTTCAGGTGGTGGGGGGTACCTCCCTTGGCGGGCGTTGAAACCTCAATTTAGTTCCTCAACCAGCCGCACAGATAGCGACACCGGGTGGGCTTGCGCATATGTTAGTTCACCGATCGGACGCACAGATGGCACCACTGTTTCAACACACCTACGGAAATACCCACTCGATTGTTTGCTTTTGCGAAATGTGTACTCTAATTTCTTCGGTACTTAAGCATAAATCATTGCAATTTTACTAAAAACAAAAAAAGTCCACATTAAAACGACCTCGGCAGTGTTGGGGCTAGAGTGCCGAAGGTTGCCGGTTCGAGTCCGGCCGCGGTGTTTAAGTGTTTTGTGAAAAAGCCGTAAAGTTACGCAATTTCCACGCCTAAAAAAATAAGTCGAAAAGCATAAATGTTTCCTTTTAACGGGAAAAAAAAACGTCATAAACTCCAGATATAAATTCTATGTGTACCTGTTTTCATGAAATTATTTAGCGTTTTTGCCTCTCATTCGGGAGGACGGAGGTTCCAGGCATCCATGGTTTCCCAAAATCACTCCAAGTGAATGCCGGGGATGCTACCTTCAAAAGGCCATGGCCGAATTCCTTCCCGTCTCTAAAGACCTCGCTGTTAACATAAATTCCGTTCATCGAAGCAGGCAGACATTAAAAATTAATTCACCGACGAAGAGACGGGAAACAAACTCACTTTTTCATTATGAACAATATAATATAACTCACGAGTGTCACCTACAGTCCGTGTATTTTAAAGGATGTATTAAATTAGGGGTATTTATATTTTTATTTATATTTCTCGTGTCCAGGACATAACAAGTTGAAAAAACAAATAACATTAATTAATTAATATTAACTATAAACACAATTATATAGAATGTGACCAGAATTCCGCAATCTTGATGGCCTTCTCGTTTGCCCTGTAAAGGTCGTCGATATTGCAGGTTTCAGGGAGATTCCTGCATATCAGAAGATGTTGTGGGTTCTGAAGCTCACCACATTCACATAGATCGTTGTCATTAGTGTACCCCCATTTTTTAAATATTATATTTACATCGGGACACTTCAGTTCTTAGTCTGTTTAAAGCCTTCCATATAGCATATGGCTGATTACATCCCGCAGCGGGTGCCTCTTTGATGTTCCTCCACCAGGACAAATTTCAAAATTAGGGGTAATGAAATTGTGTGTCTCCAAGTGAATGCCGGGGATGCTACCTTCAAAAGGCCATGACCGAATTCATTCCCATTCCTTTCCCCGTCTCTAAAGACCACGTTGTTAGAGAGACGTTAAAAAAAAAGTACCTGTTTTAGCGTTCTGACCTTGTATTCGAGAGGACGGCGTTTCCGAGGAGCATCCAGATTTGGGTTTCCCATGGTTTCCCCAAATCACTCCAGGTGAATGCCGGGGATGCTACCTTCAAAAGGCCATGACCGAATTCATTCCCATTCCTTTCCCCGTCTCTAAAGACCACGTTGTTAGAGAGACGTTAAAAAAAAAGTACCTGTTTTAGCGTTCTGACCTTGTATTCGAGAGGACGGCGTTTCCGAGGAGCATCCAGATTTGGGTTTTCCATGGTTTCCCCAAATCACTCCAGGTGAATGCCGGGATGCTTCCTTCAAAAGGACATGGCCGAATTCCTTCCCATTCCTTGCTCCCCATCCTTTCCCCATCTCAAAATGCCAGGTTGTTAGAGAGACGTTAAAAAGTTTAAAAAATGAAATTATTGTGATAAAGTATAGCAAAACCACACATACGTTATTCCTTTAAAAATTCGTAGCCTCAAAAACCCATCAATGGTGAAATCCTTTCATTGAAACCGAGAGACATTCACCGATGAAGGTAGGGAAAACCATAAAAAAAATTCCGTTCATCGAAGCAGGCAGACATTAAAAATTAATACACCGACGAAGAGACGGGAAACAAACTCAATTAGTCACATCATGTTGGATTCGTTATAAACAATTTAATATAGCTCGCGAGTGTCACCTACATTCCGTGTATTTTAAAGGATGTATTAAATTATGTGTAATGAAACACAGACACTTTTTGGACTCAAAGAGGCATTGAAGGGGTTTACTGATGGATGTAAGTATAACCTCGATTGGTTGAGAGCCTCTAAACTAAAGCAAAGTTGTCGATTTGAAAACCAGGCTCGTAATTGTTGCCATCCAGGTCAAACCTTTGTCGTTTGTCTATCTAGGCCAATCTATGTATCAATTCTGTTATGCTTTCGTAAGCAATCACAAATTGAGTGTCCTTAGCTGTACTTTGTCTAAAATTCCAATAAATCCCTTGTGACACATCAGTGATTGACACCTTTAACTGTATTTTACAGTACAGCACTTATGTTCCAGGAACGAAATACCGTCTGTTAATCTTACTAATTTCACACCTGGGGAATCTAAGTACGCCAGTCCTATGTGATAAAAATCGAGTCACGCTAAGGCAGTGCTTTCGCAAAGTCTTCTGCTAATCAGTAGCCAGGTACCAAAATGTTCATTTAAGGTGGTTCTACTGCAGTTTTCAGGGAAATTCTCCCCTTTTCCAGGAAATTATTTTTCAATAAATCAGGGGGACGAAATACGTCTGTTAATCTTACTAATTTCACCCCTGTCGAATCGAAGTACGCCAGTCCTATGTGATAAAAATCGAGTCACGCTAAGGCAGTGCTAAGCACTGAACATGCCTGAGACCATCGCCTGTGACCAAGGTGGAGATACTCCCTTATAGAAGAAATCCAGTGCCAGCTTCTACTGATATTCTATTCCTAATTCTTTCACCAAGATCCACCCCTAGCCTCATCACCAACATACCCACAGCACTTCCTCAAACCACCTTCTGTTTTCCAATGATTCCCAATCCAACCCCTGATCAGTTACAGACAGGGTTACCTTCTGTTCGTGCGTTAAAGTAAACCAAAAATTCAAATTCGCAAAGTCTTCTGCTAATCAGTAGCCAGGTATCAAAATGTTCATTTAAGGTGGTTCTACTACAGTTTTCAGGGAAATTCTCCCATTTTCCAGCAATTTATTTTTCAATAAATCAGGACCCAGGGGAGTTCTCCATTCGGCTTAAAATGTTCCCATTTAACGCCAACCTTCGGATTCAGGACCAAGTCTGACATTTGTTTGTAATTGCATGCTTTGTTCAAGTAACCACGATAAAGTTACCATAATGCTCTTAGCTCACTGATAGTTTCATGGTCATCAAACAGGCATCATAACCCACATTTTCATAGAAGATCCCCACACATCGACAAGTATCCAAAGGTGCAGACACTAGTTCTATTGCGCCGAAGATAGCACCCACGCTTGAACTGTCGTAAATTGTTAGGTCAAAGTGGGTGTTTGGATATTTTATCCATTCAGTCCTCATCATCTAAAGTCTAATGCCAGATTGTGGTCATTGCCAACTTAGGCTCCATACACCACTCAGAATTATTTCGCCAATATCCATTCTAACAGCATTATACACCACATACAGCCCCTGACACTCTTCCAATGACATCCAGTCCAGTTCCTTTATTAAGGCACTTGTTGAATATTTTCCACTAATAAATCTAGCTGCTATATTTTGCACCTTGCATTTGATGTACAAAAAATGTGGTCTCCATACTACACTTATATATACAAGAAATGGTCTGACTGTGGGTTTGTACCCAAGTCCTTCGCTTCTCGGGTACATCCCCTCATCACCCCCTCTGTTAAATGATTTTTATGTAGTGAAAAACGTGAGAAACACAATTCGTATGCCAACACAAACGGCAGTAAACTGTAAAGAGTACAGTGAAATGGGAGATTGCCAAAGCCCTGAAGCAATGGTTAGAAGCACACGTTGATGGTGAGCATAATTCTATAACCATATATTTTAGACTCAAATTAACAGAGGAAGTAGACACACGCACACACTTGTACATGCATACAGCGAGGTCGACAGAACTAACAGCAAGCATCATGGAAACGATGAAGTGGGGCAGAATTGTCGTTACCACTGATTAACTGGGCAGAACTATCGTTAAAAAAATCATCAGACAGACGAGTTTAAGTCAGGTATCACAATACTTACACTTACATGCACAAAGAGAGACGCAGATATACATGTACAAGTCTACAGAAAGTTCAGGACAACTACCTGCACCAACCATGGAAACAAAAAAAGTGGTGTAGTACTTTCTTGCCCCCATGACTGGCTGAAAAACAGAACTCTCCTTACATATCATCTGCCTGGCGAGATAGAGGGTGTGCAAAAGATGGCATGTTTTCACCATACACCTAAGTATTTACATCATAAATAGTGTTCATCACACACAATTGATTACATTTACCATCAATACGTTTCCCCCACACTGCAACCCTATCTGCCATTCATTAAGAGTGCCCGCTTGGGCAGGTTGACCCAAAATTTGTGATTGATGAGCTACTATTAACAAATGACTTTTGGCCAAACATTGCCAAGAGCTTAGTTCCAGCCACAAGGTATACTGATGGCACATTAAAAAATCAAGTATGTGTGGTGAGCACTGAGGTGTATTGGAAAGACATACTATCATCTGCCTATCATTTAACACCTCAGTGTGGATGTCGTGTGTCGGGACCCTTTCCTGCAATTACTTGTATGTATGTGGTAACTTATGAAATTAGCTTTGTACATATTACCAACGATACTGAATGGCAGAGAGGTCTGTAGTGTGAGTTAAATGATATGATTTTGATGTGAGGAGTTTGTTACTTGGAACACATGTTAATGATGATTTTTTTGTCAGTCGGGTGTTCTGTTTCACTTTTTCGTTGCCTCGATTGGGCTAGTTGTTGAGTCGAGATCGCTGTAGGCATGGAAATGTACGTGTGTATGCGTCTCTATCTCTGTGTGTTTTTTTTTTTGCGTAAATGTGATGATACCTTCCTTTATCTCGTTTGTCTGGATGTATGATGTGCTGTTCCTGCACTTATGCTTGTGTGAGGTGACATATGGATTTGTGGGTGAGACCTAGTATGAATATGGGAGTTATGATATCTGTCTGATGACCAAGTGTCTACTGCTACTCGTGGTACATGGGTGGCACATATTACTAAATGACAGAAAAGGTTGCGGTGTGGGCGAGATGTGACTGTGATTTCAAACTTCACACATCCTGTAACTCTTCAGTTTGGATCTAGCATGTTCAGTCTCTTTCCTCCAGTTATGTGTGGTGATGAATGGAACTGTGTGAATGCATTGACATGTGAGTGTGTGTGTGTCTTTCTATGATTTTTGGCCAGTCATGGGTGTTCTGTTCCACTTTTTCGTTGCCATGATTGGGCTAGTTGTTGAGTCGAGATCGCTGTAGGCATGGAAATGTACGTGTGTATGCATCTCTATCTCTGTGTGTTTTTTGCGTAAATGTGGTGATACATTCCTTTATCTCGTTTGTCCTGCACTTATGCTTGTGTGAGGTGACGTATGGATTTGTGGGTGAGACCTAGTATGAATATGGGAGTTATGATATCTGTCTGATGACCAAGTGTCTACTGCTACTCGTGGTACATGGGGGCACATATTACTGTCTGATAGACAAGTGTCTATTGTAACTCATGGTACCTGGGTCACATGTTACTAAATGACAAAAAAGGGTTGCGGTGTGGGAGAGATGTGGCTGTGATTTCAAACTTCACACATCCTGTAACTCTTCAGTTTTTTCCTCCAGTTATGTGTGGTGATGAATGGAACTGTTTGAATGCATTGACATGTTAGTGTGTATGTATGTGTTTATGTGTGTCTTTCTATGATTTTTGGCCAGTCATGCGTGTTCTGTTCCACTTTTTCGTTGCCATGATTGGGCTAGTTGTTGAGTCGAGATCGCTGTAGGCCTGGAAATGAACGTGTGTATGCGTCTCTATCTCTGTGTGTTTTTTTCGTAAATGTGGTGATACCTTGCTTGTGTGAGGTGACGTACAGATTTTTGGTTGAGACCTAGTATGAATATGGGAGTTATGATATCTGTCTGATGACCAGATGTCTACTGCTACTCGTGGTACCTGGGGTAAATGTTACTGAATGGCAGTAAGGGTTAAGGTGTGGGATAGATGTGGTGGTGCTAATGTGAACAGTTTTGTACCTAGCACACATGATACTGGATGGTAGTGAGGTCTGTTGTGTGAGTTAAATGATATGATTTTGATGTGAGGAGTTTGTTACTTGGAACACATGTTAATGATGATTTTTTTTCGTCAGTCTTGAGCCATGGGGGTTCTGTCCCACTTTTTATTTTCCATGATTGGGCTCGTTGTTGTGTTGATCTCGCTGTAGGCATGGATATATGTGTCTGTGTGCGTAAGTATGGTGATACCTTCCTTAAACTCATTTATCTGGATGTATGATTTGCTGTTCCTGTTTCTTTGAGCTTGTGCATGGATACGTATGGATTTGTGGTTGAGACCTAGTATGAATATGAGGGGTTCTGGTATCTGCTGATAGTCAAATGTCTATTGTAACTCATGGTACCTGGGGCACTCTTAATGAATGGCAGATAGGGTTGCAGTGTGGGGGAAACGTATTGATGGTAAATGTAATCAATTGTGTGTGATGAACACTATTTATGATGTAAATACTTAGGTGTATGGTGAAAACATGCCATCTTTTGCACACCCTCTATCTCGCCAGGCAGATGATATGTAAGGAGAGTTCTGTTTTTCAGCCAGTCATGGGGGCAAGAAAGTACTACACCACTTTTTTTGTTTCCATGGTTGGTGCAGGTAGTTGTCCTGAACTTTCTGTAGACTTGTACATGTATATCTGCGTCTCTCTTTGTGCATGTAAGTGTAAGTATTGTGATACCTGACTTAAACTCGTCTGTCTGATGATTTTTTTAACGATAGTTCTGCCCAGTTAATCAGTGGTAACGACAATTCTGCCCCACTTCATCGTTTCCATGATGCTTGCTGTTAGTTCTGTCGACCTCGCTGTATGCATGTACAAGTGTGTGCGTGTGTCTACTTCCTCTGTTAATTTGAGTCTAAAATATATGGTTATAGAATTATGCTCACCATCAACGTGTGCTTCTAACCATTGCTTCAGGGCTTTGGCAATCTCCCATTTCACTGTACTCTTTACAGTTTACTGCCGTTTGTGTTGGCATACGAATTGTGTTTCTCACGTTTTTCACTACATAAAAATCATTTAACAGAGGGGGTGATGAGGGGATGTACCCGAGAAGCGAAGGACTTGGGTACAAACCCACAGTCAGACCATTTCTTGTATATATAAGTGTAGTATGGAGACCACATTTTTTGTACATCAAATGCAAGGTGCAAAATATAGCAGCTAGATTTATTAGTGGAAAATATTCAACAAGTGCCTTAATAAAGGAACTGGACTGGATGTCATTGGAAGAGTGTCAGGGGCTGTATGTGGTGTATAATGCTGTTAGAATGGATATTGGCGAAATAATTCTGAGTGGTGTATGGAGCCTAAGTTGGCAATGACCACAATCTGGCATTAGACTTTAGATGATGAGGACTGAATGGATAAAATATCCAAACACCCACTTTGACCTAACAATTTACGACAGTTCAAGCGTGGGTGCTATCTTCGGCGCAATAGAACTAGTGTCTGCACCTTTGGATACTTGTCGATGTGTGGGGATCTTCTATGAAAATGTGGGTTATGATGCCTGTTTGATGACCATGAAACTATCAGTGAGCTAAGAGCATTATGGTAACTTTATCGTGGTTACTTGAACAAAGCATGCAATTACAAACAAATGTCAGACTTGGTCCTGAATCCGAAGGTTGGCGTTAAATGGGAACATTTTAAGCCGAATGGAGAACTCCCCTGGGTCCTGATTTATTGAAAAATAAATTGCTGGAAAATGGGAGAATTTCCCTGAAAACTGTAGTAGAACCACCTTAAATGAACATTTTGATACCTGGCTACTGATTAGCAGAAGACTTTGCGAATTTGAATTTTTGGTTTACTTTAACGCACGAACAGAAGGTAACCCTGTCTGTAACTGATCAGGGGTTGGATTGGGAATCATTGGAAAACAGAAGGTGGTTTGAGGAAGTGCTGTGGGTATGTTGGTGATGAGGCTAGGGGTGGATCTTGGTGAAAGAATTAGGAATAGAATATCAGTAGAAGCTGGCACTGGATTTCTTCTATAAGGGAGTATCTCCACCTTGGTCACAGGCGATGGTCTCAGGCATGTTCAGTGCTTAGCACTGCCTTAGCGTGACTCGATTTTTATCACATAGGACTGGCGTACTTCGATTCGACAGGGGTGAAATTAGTAAGATTAACAGACGTATTTCGTCCCCCTGATTTATTGAAAAATAATTTCCTGGAAAAGGGGAGAATTTCCCTGAAAACTGCAGTAGAACCACCTTAAATGAACATTTTGGTACCTGGCTACTGATTAGCAGAAGACTTTGCGAAAGCACTGCCTTAGCGTGACTCGATTTTTATCACATAGGACTGGCGTACTTAGATTCCCCAGGTGTGAAATTAGTAAGATTAACAGACGGTATTTCGTTCCTGGAACATAAGTGCTGTACTGTAAAATACAGTTAAAGGTGTCAATCACTGATGTGTCACAAGGGATTTATTGGAATTTTAGACAAAGTACAGCTAAGGACACTCAATTTGTGATTGCTTACGAAAGCATAACAGAATTGATACATAGATTGGCCTGGATAGACAAACGACAAAGGTTTGACCTGGATGGCAACAATTACGAGCCTGGTTTTCAAATCGACAACTTTGCTTTAGTTTAGAGGCTCTCAACCAATCGAGGTTATACTTACATCCATCAGTAAACCCCTTCAATGCCTCTTTGAGTCCAAAAAGTGTCTGTGTTTCATTACACATAATTTAATACATCCTTTAAAATACACGGAATGTAGGTGACACTCGCGAGCTATATTAAATTGTTTATAACGAATCCAACATGATGTGACTAATTGAGTTTGTTTCCCGTCTCTTCGTCGGTGTATTAATTTTTAATGTCTGCCTGCTTCGATGAACGGAATTTTTTTATGGTTTTCCCTACCTTCATCGGTGAATGTCTCTCGGTTTCAATGAAAGGATTTCACCATTGATGGGTTTTTGAGGCTACGAATTTTGAAAGGAATAACGTATGTGTGGTTTTGCTATACTTTATCACAATAATTTCATTTTTTAAACTTTTTAACGTCTCTCTAACAACCTGGCATTTTGAGATGGGGAAAGGATGGGGAGCAAGGAATGGGAAGGAATTCGGCCATGTCCTTTTGAAGGAAGCATCCCGGCATTCACCTGGAGTGATTTGGGGAAACCATGGAAAACCCAAATCTGGATGCTCCTCGGAAACGCCGTCCTCTCGAATACAAGGTCAGAACGCTAAAACAGGTACTTTTTTTTTAACGTCTCTCTAACAACGTGGTCTTTAGAGACGGGGAAAGGAATGGGAATGAATTCGGTCATGGCCTTTTGAAGGTAGCATCCCCGGCATTCACCTGGAGTGATTTGGGGAAACCATGGAAAACCCAAATCTGGATGCTCCTCGGAAACGCCGTCCTCTCGAATACAAGGTCAGAACGCTAAAACAGGTACTTTTTTTTTAACGTCTCTCTAACAACGTGGTCTTTAGAGACGGGGAAAGGAATGGGAATGAATTCGGTCATGGCCTTTTGAAGGTAGCATCCCCGGCATTCACTTGGAGACACACAATTTCATTACCCCTAATTTTGAAATTTGTCCTGGTGGAGGAACATCAAAGAGGCACCCGCTGCGGGATGTAATCAGCCATATGCTATATGGAAGGCTTTAAACAGACTAAGAACTGAAGTGTCCCGATGTAAATATAATATTTAAAAAATGGGGGTACACTAATGACAACGATCTATGTGAATGTGGTGAGCTTCAGAACCCACAACATCTTCTGATATGCAGGAATCTCCCTGAAACCTGCAATATCGACGACCTTTACAGGGCAAACGAGAAGGCCATCAAGATTGCGGAATTCTGGTCACATTCTATATAATTGTGTTTATAGTTAATATTAATTAATTAATGTTATTTGTTTTTTCAACTTGTTATGTCCTGGACACGAGAAATATAAATAAAAATATAAATACCCCTAATTTAATACATCCTTTAAAATACACGGACTGTAGGTGACACTCGTGAGTTATATTATATTGTTCATAATGAAAAAGTGAGTTTGTTTCCCGTCTCTTCGTCGGTGAATTAATTTTTAATGTCTGCCTGCTTCGATGAACGGAATTTATGTTAACAGCGAGGTCTTTAGAGACGGGAAGGAATTCGGCCATGGCCTTTTGAAGGTAGCATCCCCGGCATTCACTTGGAGTGATTTTGGGAAACCATGGATGCCTGGAACCTCCGTCCTCCCGAATGAGAGGCAAAAACGCTAAATAATTTCATGAAAACAGGTACACATAGAATTTATATCTGGAGTTTATGACGTTTTTTTTTCCCGTTAAAAGGAAACATTTATGCTTTTCGACTTATTTTTTTAGGCGTGGAAATTACGTAACTTTACGGCTTTTTCACAAAACACTTAAACACCGCGGCCGGACTCGAACCGGCAACCTTCGGCACTCTAGCCCCAACACTGCCGAGGTCGTTTTAATGTGGACTTTTTTTTGTTTTTAGTAAAATTGCAATGATTTATGCTTAAGTACCGAAGAAATTAGAGTACACATTTCGCAAAAGCAAACAATCGAGTGGGTATTTCCGTAGGTGTGTTGAAACAGTGGTGCCATCTGTGCGTCCGATCGGTGAACTAACATATGCGCAAGCCCACCCGGTGTCGCTATCTGTGCGGCTGGTTGAGGAACTAAATTGAGGTTTGAACGCCCGCCAAGGGAGGTACCCCCCACCACCTGAACGCTGATTGGCTGATTCAAAAAGCCCGCCGGAGGGGAGGGGAGGGAGGCCCCCCACCACTTAGTGACGTCACGGGTTTTCCCGGTTTCTGGCCAGGAAAGACAGTCTCCTCCTACTAGCATGTAAAGCAAATTGCATATTTGCTGGCTGATACCCATTCTTTCCATAGTAAGTTTTAAATAAGTATGATTAATACGATCAAATGCTTTATGGAAATCTTGTGATAAAATAGCCATTTTCACGTTTGCTGCCTTCGAGACTGCAGTTACATCACGAATATTTGTTAGGGTTTGCATTATATTTCTGCCTCCACCAATGCAGGTCTGGTATTCTCCAATCATCTTTTTAGCTACAGCCCCAAGTCTAGTGGCGATAATTCTACCGAATATTTTATAATCTGAATTGAGAAGAGTTAGAGGTCTGAAATTTTCAACATTTTTCTTATCTGTTTTTTTCGGGATTAATACAACTAATCCTTCTAGCATTTCGGTTGGAGCTGACGGCATAGCTAGAATCTCATTATACATTTTTATAAATTCGTATTTTAGAATATCCCAATATGATACGTAAAATTCTATTGGGAGGCCATCAAGACCAGGTGATTTCATTCTCGGACTCCGTTGAATTGAGTTTTTTATTTCTTCTTCCGAGATTTCTTCATTCAGCATTCCGTTCTCTTGTTCTGTTATTACTGGGTTTATGTGACGTAACAGACTGCTGACTTCTTCATTATCAATTGCCTCTTCAGTGTATAATTCAGAGAGATACTTTTTTATTTCTATCTCTATTCCTTTTTGGTTGGTAATGATACATCCCTCTTCTGATTTTAACTCCGTCACGAGTTTCCTGTTTGCTTGATGTCTTTCTTTTATGAGATGAAATGTTGAAGTTATTTCTTCTTGTTGAAAGGATTCAGTTTTAGCTCGTATCTGGTATCCTATTAGTTTTTTTCTAGTTATATTTGGTATTCTGGCCTTGGTATGTTTTATTTTTCTCATATTTTGGATGCTATCTACGTCGTTGGTGCACAGTTCTCTTAGGACCATGAAAAGGAATTCTTTTGTTTTGTTTTCCCATTTCTTCAAGCATCTGCTGAAGTTTATCAATGTATTTCTGAGGCGTGGCTTTGCACACTGTAACCACCATTGGACAGTTGTATTGTACTTGTTTTTTTGTTTCTTGCATTGATTCCAAGTATTATTGACTATCTGTTCCAATTCTTTCTCATTTAGGATGGAGGTGTTTAATTTCCAGTATCCTCTGTTTCTAAAGATTTCTTGGCGCCGCAATTTTATTTTGCAATGATATGCACTGTGGTCCGAAAAGGCTACTGGCCATATCTCGACTGATGTTACTTCACTCGATATGTCCGGTGAAATATAAATTCTATCTAATCTACTTGCTGTACTCTCAGTTATAAATGTAAACCCGGGAATTTGCCCGTTTCTTATTTCCCAACTGTCTAACAAACTTAGTTTATTTATTAGGTACTTGAGTTCCTGGCATTTGTTAAAATTAGGGTACTGATCTTTTTGAGATAAAACGCAATTAAAATCTCCTGCAAGTATGAGACTTTCACAGGTGTTTGTCAGAAGCTGAGTTATCTCTGTTTTATAAAACTGTTTCCTACTTTCTCTATTCTGATTTCCGGAGGGAGCATAGATGTTTATTACACGTGTTCCTGCTATTGTGCAGGCTAATCCTCTTCCATTTTCTAAAATCTCAACATCTTTGATTTGAATACCCTCTTTCGTTAGAATTGCAGTCCCTAGACCATGGTCGTAACCAGGATTCTTCAGTTCATTGTACCCGGTGACATTCAGTGCACCTTCCCAGGCAACTTCCTGTAAGAGCGCTATATCAACAGATGCCGCCCATAGATATTCTTTGAGGCATTGTATTTTAGTTTGGTTCTTTATTCCGTTTAGATTTAGGGTAGACACACAATATGTCTGAGTGGGCGTTGTTGCACTACGGTCTGCCATTTAGATCAAATGTTGTCACACAAGGTTGAAAACTAGACAGTTATTTTTTTGTCTTTATTTATTTTTTTTTCTTCCCTTTCACGTTTATTTAATAACATTTATAATCTTGCTTTTGCCTCTTATTTGCTTGACTTATCTTCTTCCTCAGTGTCATTTAAGTCGTCCGACCAAAGAATTTTATTGTTCCCGCGGTCATTTCCCATTTCAACTATCTCGCTGGTCTTGTTTTCATAGTTGTTGTCTTCCTTATTGGAGTTGGCGCTTTGGGGCATTTCTTCATCAATTGTCTCCATTTGTAAGGTGGTTACTTTCCTGGATTTTTCAGCTAATTCTTTCGCTATCAAATCTACTCCCCTCTTATCAAGTCTCAGTCTTTTGGTATTTGGTGTATTTTCGTGCTTGCGTTCTTCCATGGGCATAATTTCTTTTTTCTCAGATGATGGCACTGTCACAGGATGTTGTTTAGCATTTTTTATAATTTCTTTTTTCTCAGTTGGTGATATTTCCAGTAAATGTAGATTAGAAGTTTGGTTATTATCTTGTCCAGTTGGATAGTTTGCTTCTTTTTCCTTCGGGGGTTCATCAGGTACTGCGTCATTATAAGGATTCTCTATTTCCATCATGATGTTGGTGGCGTCATCTGTTTCCATGCTGAGAGTAGGTTCATCATTTCTATGTACACTGGTTGATTGATTACTGTTTGCCACGCTAGCGTATGATGCTTTTAAAAGTTCGCCTCTGAAAGCTGTATCAGGGGCCAAGCGCTCAGATGGTAGCTGCAGGGGTTTCTTCCTGGTGCATTCAGCCTTGAGGTGTTCGTTTGAGTTGCATATGACACACGTACGTGGTTGTCCGTCGTAAATAACGAGTGCTTTAAATCCGGCAATATCTACATACGATGGTACGTGGCACTTCAGATCTATTTTCACAGTTCTAATACCACTATCTACGACAAATCTTTTGCTACCGTATCTTTTATCGGAGGTTACACTCAAAATTGTACCAAATTTATCCAAAGCTTTTCGTATTATGTCTGTATTAATTTCAAAGGGCACATTATGGATTTTTACATGTCTTATTCCCAGGCCTGCATGTGATATGGAAACGGTGCTTACCTCGCCATTGGTGTGTACAAATTTTCTTTCTCCGTTGGTTTCCTTCAATATTCGCAGACACTCTTCTTCATTTCGTAGCTTGACGTATATCACATTGGCCAGGAAATCCACCTGGATACCGTGTACACTTTCTTCTCGTAATCCTATTTCACTATATAACCACTCATCGATTTCAACTGCTTTCGGACGCATATATCCATACGCAAAGGAGAACTTTAGCGTTGATTTTCGTATGAATTGATTCACTTCCATATTTGTTGGTTTTCACTATACTTTGCTTTTATTTACTCTGCAGGCACTTGTCACACGACACAGCAGGAAAAGTGTGATGCGACCGCTCGCTACGGCAGGTCGCGAGCGACTGAACCACTGAGCCACCAGACCGCACGCTGTTAGATTAGAAAATGGATAAGGTTGAACTATTGGAATGGAGAATTATAAGGAAAATTTTGGGTCCATCGAAAAATACAGTACAATGAAAGATAAGAACTAATGAGGAAATATATCATAACCTTGAAAAAATAACAGAATCAGTCAGAAAAAAGGAGAATGATATTTTTTCGACACATCTATCGGATGGATGACACCAGGCTAGCAAAAAAGATATTAAAATATTTTTTGGGATTCAAGAGGTTAAGAAAGATTTGAAACGAAATAAAGTCTGTGAACAGTATGGAAAGAAAATATTTTTGATAGCAGATTTCGAATATGGCAGGATTCCAAGGTAGAGAGGAGCAGAAAACTGGTGCAAAATGGTCCGAAGAGGGAAAGAGAAAACACAGTGCCATAATGAAGGAATACTGGAAAGGAAGAATAGAAATTGACATGTGGTCCCTAGCTGGTCATAACGAAAAGAAGAAGAAAAATGAGAAGCAAGCAACAAATTCTTACACTTTTTGAATTTATCGTAACGTTTACTTCAATGTTATATTTATGTGTGTAATTACTCTGTCATCAAATATAATAACATACAAAAGATACACAACACAATTATAAAAATGATACTACACGAAAAATTCACGAAACTGGGTTATGTCATAAATAAACACATATGACATAGAGTAGACTGTAATATAAATAAATCGAAACACAACGCCATCTACTAGATGGTTACCCAACCTAGATAACCAAGTGTTGTGTCGATAAATTAATACATCGCCATCTGTTAGAAACATATGGAACAATAATAATAATAATAATTTCGTGTGGTCGTAGTGACCTGGTGACAGGGTTTCTATTGGCTGCGCATTCGACCTCTGAGCCGGAGGTGAAGGCCGAGTTAAGAGCGTATAAAAGTTCCCGCCGGCACAGGGATTCGAACCAGTGACCTTCACATTCTCAGTCAGACGCCTGAGTCACTTAGCTACCAGAACGCTCAAACTTACGACACTTACAAATAGTTACAAACCACTGTCCTGTGACAAACATTGAACGAACATTTAATTCGCAATAATATATATTATGGTCAATAATGGAGATAAAAAGTATCCTATCTTTTAAGTTGGACCAAATTACACACAGTAAGCCAAATTTAATCAAAATCAGTTAAGTAGTATCGGAGTTCATCTCGGACAAACATCGTGACGCGAGATTTTTATATATATAAAGATAAAGATGATTTCGTCAATGATCATTTGAGTTTATGTTGTAAGGCAGCTCTGACTATACGTTCAATGATTACGTAGGCCTATATACCACGTGATCTTTGTGTTTACTACACGAGGCCGCGGCGGTATCCCCATCTTGATATTCCCCGTATAATCTATACTTTCACTGCTGTTGAAGCTCAACACGTCATACTTATAGCTAACAGATGTAGTGTTAACATTAGCATGTTGGTGACGGAACTCGTAAGATTTTACCCATCCAATAAGCGTCTAACGCGCATATCATTCACGCAACAGGTCGTAGCATGTCGGCGACGGGAAATCGCGAACTCATAGATCTACCCCCGACGAAACATCGCCTACCGCACCTATAGGCCTATAAAGTTTTTTTTTTTTTTAAATCTAGTTTTACAGATCCACCTTCCATTTTGAGCTATCATATAGTTTTCCCGTTTGAAGCTGAAAAATGCGCTGAATACCTGCGGTTGGGTTATATGAACCACGAATGACATCATGATCACATGTAGCAAGATTAGGGAATAGGGAGGGTATTCTAACACTTCTAACGCTTTGAGCTTTCCACTAATTAGTGTGGTTAATTAGCTGACGACAATCGTTTCTAACTTTTTATCTTAGTGTTTCTGGCTCATTTTGTACATATTCATACGTAATCCTATCAACACTTCTGTCTATAATACTGTTTTCGATTGGCTCTCTGTAGCATTCTTTAATATTGTGTTATAAACTGCTTCCTTACTTTACAATTAAATTATGGAGATTTCTTTCTGAATAAAGTGCTCCTTTAGACATATGTTACTGATATTTTTCACTTGCGCTATTTAGTTTAAATATACTCATACCAAGTGCCTCGAAGAACTTATTGTGCATGGGTTTTGCACAGGTCATGCCGTTGTATTGACGCCACCTTCAGTTGGTTACTGAACGTCTAACGCAATAATTGTGTGAGTTATCTTGTTCCATAAAAGTGTTTCTGTTTGCTATGTTAATTTAAAATGGACGTTAAAATAGAAAATTCTGCCGTCTGTGAAATGAGGTAGGATATAAGACTTTTGCAAAACGTAGTTGTGCGTCGGAAATCTAATACATAAAAATGAAAATTTGTTTGTTTGTTTCTTTTTTTGGTTTGTTCGTCTTCTAAGCGTTCCAATCCATTCATCCGATTACGATGAAACTTTGGTGAGTTATCCTCTGCGCGCCTGCGAAGGTTTCTGACCCCAAAACAAAATCCCACCCCCACTCCCCCTAAATACCCCTAATTTTTTTCAAATATTCGATACACAAACCAACAGTTTTTATCCGATATTGATGCAGCTTCCGACACATAAGCTTTAAACCAAACAGAAAATACTGTCTACAGTTGTTTGCAAAAACCAACCCTTTTCCACCTTTACCCCCACTCCCTAAATTTTTGTCAACGTTCGTCATTTAAACACTTATCTTTTATCCTATTTTGATGGAACTCTGCACATGTATACTTTAAAACAAATAAAAATAATATTGTCTTCGTTTGGTTTACAAATCCTAACCCTTCGCATCCTTTACCCACAACCTTTAATTTATGCTAATCTTGTTCATACAAACCCATAGTTTTTAATCCGATTTTAATGGTACTTAGCACATATATGCTTTAAAACAAAGAGAGAAATACTGTCTACGTTTGGTTTGCAAAAACCAACCCTTCTTTTCCTTTACCCCTCTTACTTTGCAAATGTTCTTTATAAATACCCATTGTTTGTATGCGATATTGATGGAACTTTGCACACGGTTAGTTTAAAACAATGAGAAATATATTTCATACATTTGATTTATAAAAATCCACCTCCCTCCCTTAAACGAAATATATACTTGGAACTATTCAGTCTTATTGGAAATATCTTGAAAGTGGAAAGGAAAATAATCAAAATGGATATGGATTTGCGTGATATAGTATTCTGAGAGCCCATAACATTTCCTGTCAAACGGTGTTGGACTGATAACCAAGAAATTCGAACTTGAAATTAAAATATCTACAGTTTACATCCAATCCTGAAGGAACTTTGAGTTCAGATGTTTTAAAATAAATGAAAAATGATGTTCACATTTAGTTTACAACACTGCACTCGCTCTTCCGCTTCTCCCCTCTTAATAGAAATTTATAGAAGGAACTTTTCCGTTTATTGTATCCGTAGGGAAATCTGCCAATGTGGATGCTGATGGAAGATTTTTACTACAATCTGATCAAAGGGGATAAAACATTAGAAGAACTTTCATAACCAGCAGCAGAGAAAAGCTGTAGACAGTATTTTTTCCATCTTTTTTTAAAGTTTTTAAAAAAAACTAACATAGCCCACAACCCTAATGTTAATTAGATCCTGGGCATACTAAGCAAATGACCGTATCCATCTCTTAAAAATGTATCCATCGGAATTTGAAACTGGGATCAAACCAAAAAACGTTTTAAATAAAGAGCTACAAAACCGCTCTGTTTTTAAACATAGGTGTGCCAAGTACTATCAAAACCAGATAAAAACCATGGGTCTGTTTTTGCAGAAAACGAAAGACCAAAAACATTGTATATCCCAAAGCACTAGAATAAACTTTTTCAATATTAATTTAATTCATAAAAAATCATTTATTTTGAACATGTAAATGTGTCTTTTGTATATGCGTACCCACTTAAGAAAGAAAGAAAGAAAGAAAAAAAAAAAGCATTGAAACGCATAAAATGCAAAGCCAGTTTACAGATAAATTTTGAAGTTTACGATGAAAATGTTGTCAATTATGGAAATGGGGGAAATAGTCTCTATTACATTGTCACTGGTGATGAAACGTGGATTGCCCATACCGTACCTGAAAGCAGGCAGTAACGGTTACACTAACGGGTTGCTGGTTGCCGTTGCCGTTCTGCAGGGATGGCTGAACGGGTTGGCAGCGTGTTTCTTTGACGAAGGAACAAAAAGGTTTGTGTGAAGATATGCCACATGCCTCAGCAAAAATGGCAATTACGTCGAAATGTTACATAATGTACGTAGTAACATTTAGTAATATCATTTTTTTTAACAACCTGACGGTTCTTAATTTTCTTCACGCGCCTTGTGTTTCAAAGTTTTTCAATCTTCTCGATAAACATCAGTTATCTTCGATAACTCAGATTTTCGCGTTGTCCTGTGCAGTTGACACGTGTACGTGCTTACGATAACAAATCACATCTTTCTCGTTTTTGTCATCATTTCTGTCACAAAGAATCCTCCAAATTACATGCTGGCTATACCGATTATTACTGACTACTGACTCACAATGTTTAACTCACATCGCCAGCATACAGGGTAACACATTATTTTAATCAAACATCCACCCCACTTTAGAATACACTGTCGCAGTGTTCATAGACATAAAGGGAGCATTTGATCACCTATGGTGGCCAAGCACCCTGCAAATACTCAGACTAGCAAACTGCGACACAACAATATACAACCTGGTCCGCAGCTATTTCACAAACAGGGAGGTATGTGTGACAACAAACTCCAGAATTATCTGGAAAAAGGTCACAAAGAGATGCCCACAAGAATCACCGAACAGCCCTCACTACTGGGACATCTTCCTTGATGACCTTCTGGTCAAACAAACTGGGAAACCCTGGTATTTTGTAGCATACCCGGACAATATTTTCGTCATCTTCAGCGTGAGAAACAGAAGACGGCTGGAGCAAATTGTCTCAGAAGTGCTGAATGAAATCAACACATGGCTCCATAATAACCGCATGGAAATATCAGCGGAGAAAACGCAGGCAATGTTCCTGAAAGGAAAGTTAAATGCCAACATACCACCCCAGATAAAACTAGCCGGGGCCAAAATATCAAATTTGTCAAACAAGCAAAGTATCTGGGTGTGGTGATTCACACAGCGAGGACATTCCTGGCACATGTCAAGGAACCACAAGAAAAACTAAAGGCCACAACTTCAGGCCTAATCCGTGTAACAAGAAAAGAATGGGGCTTAAAAAGAAATACCGTCAATTGATGTACACCTCGGTTTTCCTTCCAATCATGACGTACTGTGCATCTGTATGGGCACACAAGGAGGTACAATCAAAAGATCGACGGGCCCTAAATACTACGCAGAGACAGTTTCTCCTAATGATGAGCACGGGGTGTAGAACAGCCTCAAATGAGGCACTACAGGTACTAACGGGCTCCCTGCCACTTGATCTGGAAGTGATTGGAAAACACTTCCTATACTTTATTAAGAAAGGCCAGGAAATGGAATACATTGGCATCTACATCCAAGAAAATGAAACCCCCCCCCCATCCCAGGCTCAAGACAGTGCCGTCGGGGGGTACTTCAAAGAAAAGAATTTATAAACCAGGAAATAAAGGAAGTGTAGCAACAAAGATGGGAAACCAGCAGCAATGGCAGGCACATATACCAGTGGATTGCCACAGCAAGTGCATGGACGATAGGCTGGCGGAAAATCCTCTCATACCCGACCACCTGCCTAATAACAGGCCATGGGTTGAAACAAACCATATGTGATAGAAACATGGAGGTCAGTAATCTATGCACCTCCCGTGAGCCGGAGACCCCGGATCACATAATACAAACATGTACAAATTACCAGGCAGAAAGAGCGGCTCTGCAACCACACGTCAACTTGGGAGCACCAGATTGGCGCCAACAACTGCTAGCAACAGAAGAAGGATTCCGGGCGCTATCAACCTTCACCAAGGCCACTTTAGAGCGAAGGACCTTGCTGCTATAATCAAGAGCGGCAGCGGCAGTAAAGAAGAAGTCGTCCGGAAGGCATAGAGGGTCTTCAAAGCCAGCCAACAGCCAACAATCCGTCTCTATGTCAATATCAACTTGTTGCCTCTTATTGCCAAAACAGAACCTATATATTTGGGGTTCGGTAGCGCATGGGTTCTCGGACCCGGGCGGGTCAGCACTGCTCTGAATGCTTATGCTCGTGCGCTATGACGGTGCTCTGTGAAGTTTAGACAGGCGTGAGGGGTCCCTGCGCTTCAGAGATGCCACAGGGCGTTGATGAGGTTGGGGGGCGGGGGCTCGTATGCTGGTGAGTGGGTCCCATAGCTGCCCGGTCACTGCGGCTTCCACTGTGAACCGAGGGACACAGGTGGGGCCGGGTTGCCGCGGGACAAACAGAGAGGCTCGCTATACGATCTGGCTTTGGAAGGGTCTTCGGCCTGGTTCATGGCGGCGCTACGTCCGCGTTGTTCCCCGTGGACACCCATAAGGGGTGGCGAAAAGCGTAATGCCTCACCGTCTCCACTGGAGTGGTGGAAATCTCTGCCACAACGGTAGATGAATCGTAAGAATCCAATCCCAAGGCGGGGGCGTAGTGAAGTAGTATGATAGCATGGTGTGGTCGGGGGGCGGGGGAGGGCTTCGGCTCAGGTACCGCGCAACACCGCAACGGGATTGGTAGATCAAACATCTATACCCATGTACCTATGGAAACACATATTATATCACACAATTGCTTTTATTTAGTTTGAGGAAGATGTTAAATTATATTCAGATTTTGCTAGACTTACCTTAAGCTTCATTACAGTTTCATTAATATCGATCTCTTATACCTTCTCACAAACCTTGAAGAATTACTATAAACAGAATCCCATGCTCTCATTTCAAAATCATTGAGCAGTTATTTGGAAATTAACTCAGCCTTTTGTCCATGATTTAGTATTTATGAATTGTGCACCCCCATCTCTCCTATCTTGGTAGCTTAGCACTGGATACGTTTTTCTTTCCCTAGATCGGCATTCGAATCAGCCATCATAGTGTCGATCGCTAGACACAGTTATAATCGACAGGTAGGATTATCTAAATACTTACACAGTTCACATTCACGGCGTCTAATGATGAATCGTCTGCTAGCAATTGCTTTCTGGACTAACAAGAGTGTCGTCAACGCATATTAAAAAAAAAAGGCAAAATCTGGATGCACACACCAACAATACCTGCCAGATATATTTGCTTTTCAGTGTTTTCGGCATTGGTTTTAATGTTTATCAGGCATCAACATACACAGACACACACACATGGCGAGGAAGAAAGATTATAAGCGTTTGATGTAACTATTGCATCATTTTTATCTTTTCATGACTCGTTAAATATAACTGCAAGATCATTTAAGATATGGAGGAGGTGACAGAAATTTCTTGGTATAATTTTCTTTATTTTAACTGTAGTGTTAATGCATAATTGATCCAGTATGTTGGAGATGAACTGAGAAGTTAGAATAGCCATTATTTTTAGTAACGTATACTACTGAATATGTTTTTTCCCCATTTCTACATAACTTATGAATTGCGATTTAATAATTTTATTCGTAAGAATAAATTTTCGTCATAAGTGAAACAGTACCGCGGCGATTAAGAGAAATTTGCCTCATTTCAGAGAAACGGTTTGCTAACAACTTAATTCTAGAAATAACATTAAAATATTTGGACCAATGGATGCGTTTGAGGTATATTTTCGTTTCATTTTCGTTTATTCACATTGATATTACGGTTAGCACACGAACAATAAATGGTTGGTAAGGATGAAAATGGCATGCTATCACAATGTGTTCATTCACTCGGGCTTGCCTTATAGCTAACGATAACTTCTACTCAAACCAGCGTTGCGTATGCCACTAATGAGAATATTTGTTGCCGCTTGATATTAATTCAGTTGGCCCTTTAGCGTCATATTACTAGCTAACTTTGCTTAACTAGACTGTATTAAGCCATTATATCAACCAGATTTTGAGGCTTAACCGTAGGTTCTACGCAGACGAGGAGATGTGGGATATTCTGTTAAACAGAGAACAGTGTCCCTAAACAGAGCTTCGGCGTCATAGAAAATATTGTGTTAAAACTGTAGAGGAAGTAAAATAATACAGATTCTGAAGGTGGAGAATTTGTAACACATGCAGTTACTACATGTTAACACATTTCGAGCAATCTTTTTACTCTGTTCTTCTTTTTGCTCTGGCATTACGTTTCGTTGTCATAGAGGTCATTAGCGGCGAGACAGAGGGGTTGTGACAGATGTTGGGAAGGAATTCGGCCATGGCTTTCTGAAGGATCCATCCCCGATTCAAGTGGAATAATTTCGGAAAACTGTGGAAAACCGAAATCTGGATGGCTGGGAAGGAATTTGAACCCACGTCCTCCCGAATGTAAGCCCGGTCATTACTGCTCACCCACCAGGGTCGATAATCTGAAAAAAAATTCCTTGATATCATACGTGGGATTATGAGAAACTAAAGTTATAAGACCGATTTTCATGGAGTGTTGTCCGTTGTAGAGAAATTAGTAGTGTGTGGTAATTGTAAGACAGGCGGTTGGGAACTGTTCAGAGTTTCAGCAACCTGACACCTATAGCGCTAGTTGAAGGTAAACACACATGAAGACTGGTTTGTAAAACTGGGCTCGCAAAGAAATCCGCACAGTTAATCGATTCTGTGGGCGAAACATGTAAACGCAGCTGAAATTCACCGGCAGCTGGTAGAGGTTTACGGAGGGACTGTAATGTGTCTTCAGCATGTCGAAGAATGGTGCGGCTGGTAGAGAAAACGTCACCGACGAGGATCGCGGTGGCCGATCCAGTACGGCACCCTACAGCTCAGACTTCTTCCTTTTTTTCTCATTTGAAGGAGCACCTAGGAGGCCGACGATTTTTTTAGACAGGGAGGTGAAACACTTGGCGACAACGTGGCTGAACACGCAAGGATAGGATTTTTACCAGGAGGGAATATTCAAACTCATTCCACGAAGCGACAATTTGATGTGGTGAATATGACGAAAAATAACGCAATATATGTATTATCAGCTGGTTGCACGAAATAAAATATACACGTTTCACTACAGGCTTTGTCACCTTAGTTTTTGATCACCCCTCGTTCTTCTATGTTGTACGGGTATATGCTGTCTTTCAGTGTCTAATGTTTGACCATGGAAATAAAAGCTCCTTTTTGAAAAAATTGATGTCATCAGTTGAGAGTTTCTAGGCGTATAATGTGGAATATCTCGCAGCAGGAAATATTTTTGGATGCAATGGTATTTACCTACAGAAAATGAAACAATTTGCAAAAAATATTCACAAACACATACAACGGCTGGCTTCTTTTGAACTTTACATGAACTGCTGCAAATATGACCAAGCCCACAAAAAAGTTTCAAAACGAGATTAAGCTTAAAGAAAGCACATTGGAAGCACTTTTCTAATATTTTTGACAAAAATATTATGGATCCTTAGAGAGATGAATGTTTTGCCGAGATTGTGCTGACATGCTCTTGCGAATTTATTCCGAGAGGTTGCAGTATATATTATAACGGAATTGCTTCTTCACCTTCAGGATATGCAGTCTCACAGGTTTGACAGCTTAAATTATCCACTAACATTGTGCTCCAATCCCACGATTGGCCGCATAAATGCTTCTCCCAGTTGTTGGTTCAATGTGACTTAAGGTATCTATTGCCGGTGAGCATACCGTCCTTCCCAGTGTGATGAACAACATAGCGTTCAGAGTCTTTTCGGGCCAATAGCAGGTAAACATTGCACTTAGCCAGGTAAACTATCGCCATTTCACCATCGTTTCACTGCGCGCCAAACAAATAACCCCCTAAACCTATCGTCAATACGAATGTTCCAAAGCTGACGGACGCGTTGCATTTCGCGCCATGTTTTATAGAATAAAAAACAGGTGAAAATACCAACTTTCCTTGTACACGAACCCAATATCAACATTGTCAATGAATACCCATCTCTATTAATGCTTCTGATTTCTTCAACCTCAACAGATTTTATTCACCCTGAGACATTGGTCAAGTTTACATTTGGTCAAATCAGGTCAACCTGTTATATTCTTTCAACCTAGAATCCGGAACTATTCTAGACCCGTGACGATACGCAAAAAATGGTCATGGGGTTAAATAAAAATGTTACAATGACGTTCGTAACAAAAAATAAGATAAAAATGAAATAACTACAAAACGAACCAGTGTGTTTCTGTGCGTTAAGGCGCCGCACACTGGATCAGTAATACGAAACGGGACCAGGTTCCAGTCCTGGTCCCCTAGTACCGCCCTTCCTGATTGCGGTTTTTAGGCGGTATGTCACAGTCATCTGGCACAGTCCCCAACTCCGCCTCTTAAACAAATCATTTCACAAACAAAAGTAAATTTAACATGCAGAACACAGAAAGATATATCCGTTTTGCTAACAGATGCACCACAGGGATATTAAATATGAAACAAACTTTTTTGATATTCATTTCTCCATGTTTAAAAATAATATTGTTAGTATTTTTAAGTCTCTTCAAATAATTTTAGTTATTTCTGATTGAAGACAGTATCTGTCTTGAGATATTGTGAATGCGCTAGCTATAAGGTTAATGTTTAGTAATTTATTCCAACAATTTCGAAGAAAATTTTTAAAATATGTGAACTACGAAGCAGTATATATACATTAAAGAAGCAAATTTGTAGCTTAATATGGCGCCAAGTGACAACAAATCTTAACTTGATTTGAAATAATTATGTAGCAATGTTACAGGTTCTACTTGAAACAAAATGTCCATAACATAGAAGGTATTTTTTTTCTTATGGCTTCACACCTCATCGACGTCGAATTCATTAAAGGCAGGAAAGGACGAACGGTTTTGTTTCCACGTTAAGGTGCAGGTTCCCTGTATCTGATTAGGTTAAGGCGGCTAAGACAGGGGCGGAATGCGCAGCCAATAGAAACCGTGTCACCAGTATATTACGACCACCGATTATTATTATTTAGTACTAGCTGATACCCGCGACTTCGTAAGCGTGAATTAAGAATTTCTTTGCCACAATTGAATATAGAAAGTTGTTGGTAGCGAAGGATTGGTCACAAACAACACCGAGTCGGCATAATATGACCGGAAAGCCATCACTATATCATTCTACCATCGAACCTGTCTCTTGAAGAGAATCAATTTCCAACATATTTAAAAACAGAAAAACATACGAATGTGAGGGGATGTGGGGGAGGGAGTTAACTAAGGGCAGCTTTATTTCAGCTTGGATTTTTCTTCTTTCTTCAGCATGAGCATCCGATTCTTGGGTTCTAATAACTTTAGCTACTCGTGCTCTGCTAGACCTACAACTTAGGCCAGTTTACGCCTGCAAGGCATGTCAAAAAAGAAGTCAAAATAAACTGGTGTCAGAAACATTTAAGCAGACACAAAGTAAAAAGACAAAAAATCTGCATCTATACTAACTAATACGTTTTTTCTCTAAACGAAATTTACTAACAAATTATACACTAACAAAAAGCGCGAGAAGCATAGCTTGAGCAAGCGACGTAACATTACAGACTAACACACACATCCGTCTCTCTGTCACCATTTGATAAGTTCTCAAAATTTCGTGACTACAACTGTTAATCATACCGAAAAAAATGTCATGTGCCCTCCCTACAGATTTTCTTGCCAAGTTCCGTCAATATCGGTATAGGCATTTAGTTGTCAAAACATAACATAAGACAGAGACTTACTTCCGAATTTATAGTATTATTACTGCATGTCACACACACACTGACTGCGAATCACCCCTGAGGGATCAATATAACGTAAAAAAGTGTACACCTACAGAAGTGCAAGACTACCTACGATTTGCCTCGCATTGCACCCCTAACTTTGTGATATCTACAGTTTAACATTGGATGCGAATAACCCACGGCCCAGGCGTAACTCTTACGATCAAAAACAATTATTAAAAATCTTAGCCTCCACGGAGATTAGGACCGGAGACCACGACCCTAACATTAGTAAGCAAGCGCTTTAACCACTGAGCTACCGGACCGCTACACAAATAGCAGTACAGAGACCTCCATATCCAACGTGTCTGTCTATCGCCGTTCAGTAATATTTCGAAATTATAAGACAACATGTATTATTTATACAGATAATTTTTCAACCAAATGTAGATAGTATTTTTCTCCTTGTTTCAAAGGATAAGTGTGCAAAGTTTCATCGAGATCGGATGAAATCTGTGGATTTGTATGAAGAACTAACCAACAAACAAACAAACAAACATACATACATTCATCTTTATATATATAGATAATTACTAGTTTAGCCCGTTAGTCCTACCGGATACAGAGGAACTGCAGTTGAACGTGGAATCCGAAATCCCGTAATCGTTCTGGCGTACACATCAAGCTGTGCCAGAGGTGAAGGTCGGTTTAAGGGCCTATGAAAATCCCCGGCAAGAGAGGGTTTCGAACCGGAGACCTTTCGATCCGTAGTCAGACACCTTAACCACTTAGCGACCAGACACCTGACTAAATACGAGTTAGTTAAAAGGATTGAGAGAGCTTCTTTTCCCTACGAATTTGATATTTAAATATTAATTACGCTAAAGTGATTAGTGATATAGGTTGTCGAATATAAAATAACAGAACTTGTCAATACAAACTTTTTTATTTGTGAATATTTACACTAACCTCGTACTAACCGTTCAGCCTGTTAAAGTCAAAGTCACAACACCATTTAACCCGACACAGAGAGCAACTATGCAGACATTAATGCTGCCTACTGCCGGAGTTAATATGCAGTGATGGCAGATGGAATACAATCGATTATCTCTAACACACTCTGCAAAAGGTTCTATGGAAGAGTTAAAATGTAAATCTGATTGCAGCAGTCAAATGAGTGATTGTTTGCCTAGTTAGTGGTTTCGGAAATAAATTTGCCCACAACAGCATCGATCCCGTATGTTACCAAAATGTTTTCACTTTGAAACAACACTCGTTCATAAAGTGATGTCACATAGTAATTTGTTTACTCCACTTGTGAAACTGTGGATCCTTTGACAACGTAATTGCCTAGCGTTGTTAGTACATAATGGAGGTGTGCTGGCCCTCTCATTTAAATCTGTTAACGGTCACAAAAGCAACAATTACTCTTTGGTATTTTCGTCCGTCGCGACGTACTTGTCTTCGGTTTTTGACAGTAGCGTAGAACAGTACTTCTCAACCTCTTTGAACCCTAGAACCAGAAAACTGTCAAAAATAAGGATGTTGTCTACTATATTACGAGGGTGAGTCAAATGAAAACGTTAAATATTTTTTTAAATATTATTTATTGTGAAGCTGTATCACTTTTCAACATAATCTCCCCCACGCTTAATGCAAGTCCTCCAGCGCTTATAAAGTGCATAAATTCCTTTAGAAATTTTTTTTTTTTTGTTAGTCCGCGCAACCACTCATGCACCGCGTGGCGTACATCTTCATCAGAACGGAACTTCTTTCCTCCCATCGCTTCTTTGAGTGGTCCAAACATATGGAAATCACTTGGGGCAAGGTCTGGTGAGTATGGTGGATAAGGAATGCAGGTCTGTGATTGTTGCAACTGGGGCAGTGTGGGGCCTTGCATTGTCATGTTGCAAAAGGACACCTGATGACAGCAATCCACGTCGCTTTGATTTAATTGCAGGCCGAAGATGATTTTTTAGGAGATCTGTGTATGATGCTCCAAAATTACGCCTTCTTCGTCCCAAAAGAGAGTCAGCATAACCTTCCCTGCAGATGGTTCTGTTCGAAACTTCTTTGGTTTTGGTGATGAGGAATGGCGCCATTCCTTGCTCGCTCTCTTCGTTTCCGGTTGGTGGAAGTGAACCCAGGTTTCGTCTCCAGTAACGATTCTTGCAAGGAAGCCATCACCTTCTTGTTCAAAGCGGCGAAGAAATTCTTCACAAGCATCAACACGTTGTTCTATCATTTCAGGAGCAGGCTGCCGTGGCACCCGTCTTGCAGACAATTTGTGAAACTGGAGCACATCATGCACAATGTGGAGTGCTGAACCATGACCAATCTTTAAACATGCTGCAATGTCATTCAGTGTCACTCGGCGGTTTTCCATCACTATGGCTTCAACTGCTGCAATGTTCTGTGGAGTCACAACTCGTTGTGCCTGACTTGGACGAGGAGCATCTTCCACTGAAGTCACACCATTTGCGAACTTCCTACTCCATTCGTAGACTTGCTGCTGTGACAAACATGCATCACCGTACTGAACCTTCATTCTTCGATGAATTTCAATAGGTATCACACCTTCACTACTCAAAAACCAAATAACAGAACGCTGTTCTTCCCTGTTGCAAGTCTCAAGTGGGACAGCCATCTTTATACTGATACTGCGACGGTATTTGTGCATCTGCTCTATGCTGCCACCTACAGGCCATTCTGCACGCAGCTTGTAGCACGCTTACCAACTTACAGGATAACGGCGCGAGATTTCAATTTTTTTATTACAAATTTAAGGTTTTCATTTGACTCACCCTCGTAAACAGGAGCAACTTTTTACCTAGCCGACCCCGGTAGCGCGGGGCTAGCGAGCTGGCTTCACGTTTCAGGGGTCGCCGGTTCGAGTCCGGCCCAGGGCATGGGTGGTTTTAATTAAGTGTTGTGTTTGTCCTGTGTTGTCCTGTCACTTGTAATCCTCAATAATACAAGAAGAATGTACAGACACAATTGAGAAACAAAGACACACAGTTACTGGCTGAATGGCTAAAAGGCCAAATGCCATTTAAAAAAAAAAAAAAAAACTTTTTACCTACGTGTATATTGTTAACACCTACGACATACAGTGTAGGCCCTAGTATTGTAACACAACAAATCTAAAAGCATGTATTGCATTTCTGCGGAAACATTTACTGACTGGATTTTGTTTTGTTTTGCTTACGACTCAAGACTCGTTGACGTCGAGGCCGTTAGATGCTCTGGTCTCGGATTCGTGAGGACGCAGGTTTGAATCCCCGTCTGCGCATCCA